>CM070635.1:18114472-18373492 GCA_036346255.1 Ampelocalamus luodianensis
AAATAAATTGCAACGCTTACGACAAGGTACAAATTTTGTGGAAGACTACTATCAAGAATTGTAAATTGGTATGTTACGTTGTGGTTTAGATGAGAATGAGGAGGCATCAATGGCTAGGTTTTTGGGAGGGTTGAATCGAGAAATTCAAGACATCCTTGATTATAAAGATTACAACTCCATTACTAGATTGTTTCATCTTGCTTGCAAAGCTGAACGTGAACTGCAGGGACGCCAGACGATGACACGATCTAACTCTTCTGCAGGTCGCATAAACTCATGGATACCACGCACCACTACTATCCCGGCCATCAGTGCACCCCCACCGCCACCCTTCAACAACAAGCCGCGCCCCGCTACTTCAAATCCAGCACCACGAGTTTCTGAAGCAACCAAATCAGCACCACAAGCATCTGCAAAAACCTCCTCTTCAGTTGCTTCGACAGGACGAACTAAGGATATTCAATGCCATCGGTGCAAAGGCTATGGACACATGATGCGGAATTGTCCAAACAAGCGCGTACTGATCATACGCGATGATGGTGGGTATTCCACTGCTAGTGATTTTGATGATGAAACATATGCTATACTTGCAACTAACCCTGCAGGACTTGATGATGAATCTGATCATGAGGAGGAACATGTTGGCGTCGAAGATGTCGACAAGTATTTGAGTATTATAGTGAAACGTGTACTAAGTGCTCAAGTTTCTCGTGCCGAGCAAAATCAGCGCCATAATTTGTTTCAAATCAAGAGCGTTGTCAAGGAACGCTCGATTCACATAATTATTGATGGTGGGAGTTGCAACAATTTGGTGAGTATGGATATGGTGAAGAAGCTTGCTTTGCCGACCAACCCTCATCCCCACCCATACCATATTCAATTGTTCAACAACAGTGGTAAGTTGAAGGTAACACGAATGGTGAGAGTAAACTTTTCTGTGGGTTCATGCCATGATTATGTTGATTGCGACGTTGTTCTTATGCAAGCTTGTTCATTGTTATTAGGATGACCTTGGCAATACGATACTGATTGTATGCATCATGGTAGGAATAATCAATACTCTCTCATGTTCAAGGAAAAGAAAATTGTGATGCATCATATGACTCCTGAACAAATTGTTAAAGATGAACTTGCTAGAGCTAGTAGAGAGAAGAATCAGGAGAATGCTAAGAGCGAAAATCAGATTGTAGTAAAAGAACTTGAGCAACATAAAAAGAAAGAACCTAAATCTACTCATGTGAAGAATAAAGAAATTAAATTGAAATGTGCTAGTTTTCTTATTACCAAATCTGATATGACTGAACTGGATGCTAGTAATTCTGTTTGCTATGCATTAGTTTGCAAAGAAGCTTTCTTTTCATTTGAGGATACACCTTCTTCTTTGCCTCCTGCTGTCACTAACATTTTGTAGGAGTACAACGATGTCTTTCTGAAGGACATACCACCAGGGTTGCCACCGCTTCGAGGGATTGAGCATCAAATTGATTTAATTCCCAGCGCATCACTGCCCAACCGCGCACCATATAGAACCAATCCAGAAGAAACTAAAGAAATTCAGTACCAAGTTCAAGAATTGCTTGCTAAAGGGTATGTGCATGAATCTCTTAGTCCTTGTGCTGTTCCAGTCATTTTAGTGCCTGATGAGGACATGAACCCTTCGAATACGACCACAACTCCACCTCCAATCTGGCTGCTCTACTTCCACCACATATTGATCGAGAAGGCTTACGACCACTACACGACTTCGACTGCATGGTCGAAGCCCCCGCCGAGTGGTCATGAGGACATGAACCCTTCGGATACGACCACAACTCCACCTCCAATCTGGCTGCTCTACTTCCACCACATATTGATCGAGAAGGCTTACAACCACTACACGACTTCGGCTGCGTGGTCGAAGCCCCCGCTGACTGGTCGAAGGAGGCTATCGACCACACGAGAAGGGGTTGTAGAAGGCTACGACTGCATCACATCTGGTCGTAGGATTGTTTTGACTGCTCGTGGTCTTAGCATATGGAGGTTCGACTACATCCTGGTCGAGGACCTTAGACTAGTCGGAAGTTCCGATTACCTGGTCGTAGATCACTCATATCTGGTGCTGCGCCACCTCACTTTGGGCCGAGGGCCTTGTATCAACACTACATTAGGGTTTTTGGGTCGACCACCTCCCTGGCCCATAAGGCCACCTAGGGTTTCGAGGGGTACTGTTCACGCGACACTAATCACGCATGAACAGTGCCGCCGCCCCTCCCTTCGTCCTTTAAGTAGTGGCCGCCTCCCCTCTAGTTCCGGGGTTTTCTTAGATTATTCTGCCACTTTGCAGTTTCACCGTTTATCGGTTTGAGGAACCCCACATTGTGAACTTCATTCATATTCGCAATACAATTCAGATTGCATCTTCCTTGTTCTTGTGAGTTGCTTCGATTGCTTGCAGGAACAATAACCTCGTGGTAAGGTCGATCGTGCGCAAGCGTGGTTGATAACGACAGTCGTGCGGGTGTAGCGAACTGCGAGGTGACGATCTGCTGGTCGAAAGCCTCAAAGCGTCAACGTCCTCACGACGAAACTAATCGAACCTATCAGAAGATCGGGCCGCCGTAGACTCATCAGTGCCTAAGAAAGATGGATCATGGCGCATGTGTGTAGATTGTAGAGCAATCAATAATATCACCATTAGGTATCGTCATCCTATTCCTAGGTTAGATGATATGCTTGATGAATTGAGTGGCTCTGTTGTTTTCTCGAAGGTTGATTTGCGTAGTGGATATCACCAAATTCGCATGAAATTAGGCGATGAATGGAAAACAACATTTAAAACTAAGTTTGGGTTATATGAGTGGTTAGTCATGCCTTTTGGATTAACTAATGCACCTAGCACCTTCATGAGACTAATGAACGAGGTTTTGTGTGCTTTCATTGGTAGATTTGTGGTGGTTTATTTTGATGACATATTGATATACAACAAATCCTTAGAGGAACATCTTGACCATTTATGTGTTGTTTTTAATGCTTTACGTGATGCACGTTTATTTGGTAACCTTGAGAAGTGCACCTTTTGCACCGATCGAGTCGCGTTTCTTGGCTATGTTGTTACTCCACAGGGAATTGAAGTTGATCAAGCCAAGATTGAAGCAATACAGAGTTGGCCGACTCCTAACACGGTCACATAGGTACGAAGCTTTTTAGGACTTGCTGGATTCTACCGCCGCTTCGTGAAGGATTTCAGCACCATCGCTGCACTATTGAATGAACTCACCAAGAAGGGTGTGTCATTTGTTTGGAGCGCCGCACAGGAGAACGCCTTCACCACATTGAAAGATAAGTTAACACATGCACCACTACTCCAACTCCTTGACTTTAATAAGACTTTTGAACTAGAATATGATGGCAACGGAATTGGTTTAGGTGGCGTATTGCTACAAGAAGGTAAACCTATAGCATACTTCAGTGAGAAATTGAGTGGGCCTAGTTTGAACTATTCTACTTATGATAAGGAATTATATGCACTATTTCGAACTTTAGAAACTTGGCAATATTATTTATGGTCCAAAGAATTTGTTATACATTCTGATCACGAATCTTTGAAGCATATTCGAAGTCAAAGTAAACTGAACCGAAGGCATGTAAAGTGCGTTGAATTTATTGAGTCTTTTCCTTATATCATAAAACACAAGAAGGGAAAGGAGAATGTTATTGTTGATGCTTTGTCTAGGAGATATACCATGCTTTCACAACTTGACTTCAAAATATTTGGATTGAAGACTATTAAAGAGCAATATGCGCATGATGCTGATTTTACAAATATACTGTTGAATTGTACAGAAGGGAAAACGTGGAACAAATTTGTCGTTAATGATGGGTTTGTGTTTAGAGCTAACAAGCTATGCATTCCAACTAGCTCCGTTCGTTTATTGTTGTTACAGGAAGCGCATGGAGGCGGGCTGATGGGACACTTTGGCATGAAGAAAATGGAGGATATACTTGCTGATCATTTTTTTGGCCAAAGATGAGACGAGACGTCGAGCGCTACGTTGCTCACTGCACTACATGTCAAAGAGCTAAGTCATGAATTAATCCTCATGGTTTATATATGCCTCTACCTGTTCCTAGCGTTCCGTGGGAAGATATTGTAACACCCCAACTCTCAAAGAGCCTGGAATGCTACTGGAATTATACTATTCTAGCACAAACTACCAATTTTTGGCAGAATCTTCTTTGTTTAAACAGCTATACTGAGAGTTCAACAATAAAACATGGTCTTTAACAATATTTCTCATAATCAAGTCTACTCATTCATGAATGATAATCAAATGAACATACCAAGACTGGCAACCTCATTATTACAAATAATCAGATACTCAAACCAAAACTATATATGGTGATAATCAAACGGTTTATTTATTTCTAAATTGGTGCTAAGTGGCAAACGCCTTAAGAGTGTGAGGTAGTGAGTGCGACAACTTCTATTCCCTCTCATGCATGTCGTTCCTGCCTCTGGTACCTAAAACACATTAAAGCAACGGTGAGTCTAAAGACTCAGCAAGTATCAACAAGGCCATAAACAAGAACACAAACATAGCATCGATGATCCTCAATTAACATCACACTAAACATAGCCATTTAACTCATGATATGCAACCAATGCAATGCTCCTTTGAACTTTATCTCTTTCGCATTTTACCGTAATGCGGGTATACAACCGCCGCCAGATACCCTTGCTCGTGCCCTCTCGCACAGGGACAAATAGCCTATACACCACATGTATAGGGACCTTTGCCCATCATCTTAATGACGGGACCTCTTTGTTCATTAGCCCACATTCCACGAATGTGGGATTCTCAAGCCCGTCATCTACATGACGGGACTCAATCAGATGTGCTTGGTCACCACGTAACCAAGGCACTCAGATGCTCTCAACATGCATATGCACTATGATAACATTTTCATATGCAGAATACAACATATTCTCATTGGCACGGAAGCAATAACAACATGCGGAAGAACCTTTAACCATAACTAGCAGTCATCAAAATAAACAGTAACTCATCTCATAAACAGGCATGCATGGCTATACGATCAAGATACACCACATTCATATCATGCAAGCATACATATATTATAGCCCGAATACTTGCCTCAACCGTGCGAGAACGGTGGACGCGACGAGGGTGCTGCCCCTGGGACCACGCTCCCACCTGAATTTTAAGATAACACAATCTAAGACCAACATACTGAACCAAGAGCATAAGAACAACACAAATGAACTTGCTAAACCCCCCCAAGTGTTTCCCAACTTCCAATTTCTAGCGATCGATTTGGCGCACACTGTAGACAGTCAACTTCTAAAATACAAAACTTTCTGCTCAGGAATCCAAATAAGATGATCTTAGACTTTCTGAAAAGGTAATTAAATTACCTAAATAAACCTAGTTGGGGAGCCCTTTTGATTCTTCCATTTACTTCCCCTACCAGGCCAATCTACAGAACATCAGAATTCACGTTGGGTTCTCTGGACAGTGCACTAAAACCACCATAACTTTTGCTACGAAAGTCCGAATCTTGCATTCTTTATCTCTCTGAAAAGGTATAGAAATTACCCCCATTTTTTGTTATATTGAGATCCTCTGATTTCGTCTTTAACTAATAGATTAATTCAGATTTCTACAGACTGTCCCAATACTGACAGATCAGCAGGACAGCGATACTAAAAATTCATAACTTTCTAACCGTTAATCGGATTTGAGCGTTCTTGGTGGCCAATGAAAGCTAAGAACAAGAACTACATATCTCTAGGAGACCAAAACTCCTAATTCGGCCTCTAAACACATGAAACTGGCCGCGCAACATTCTGGACTGAATTGAACATTGAACAAAATTAATCCGATCCAATCGATCTAATAGCAATCGCCTCTAATGACTGTCACACATCACAAGAAACTCATCGTTACCCTTGACGACGTGCTGGACGACGATGAACAGGCCCCGAAGAAGATCCTCCTTCTCCTCTCTTCCTTCTCTTCTCCCTTTTCTTCTTCCTTCTCTTCTTTTCCCCTTCTTCTTCCTCCTTGGCCGGCTGCAATGGGGCTTCCTCTTCCCTTTGGCCAGCAGCAATGGGGGTGGAGGGGAGGTAGGGAGGAGGAGGTTGGGGCACCGGTTGGAGGAGGAGGGGTGAGGAGGTGGCGCCACAATGGGGAGGTGGGAGGAGGAGAGGGGAGATGGGAGGGGCACTAGGGTTTGGGGAGGGGTGGCGCCTCCCCTATGGCCGGCCTGCCCACATGGGCCAAGGCCCAGGCCCGAGTTGCCAACTAAATGCGAAAAACCCCCTCTCGTTTCCTGATTTGGTGGTTTTTTAAAAGAACCCTTCTCCCGACTACTTATTCTCTCCCGGTTAAATCCTTTCGAATATATTTTGGGGTATTACAGATATTTTAATGGACTTTGTTTTAGGATTGCCTAGAACAAAGAAAGAGAGCGATAGTATATTCGGGGTTGTTGATAGATTTTCTAAGATGGCCCACTTGATATGTCATAAGAGCAATGATGCTACCCATATTGCTGATTTATTCTTCCGTGAAGTTGTTTGCTTGCATGGTGTGCCTAACGCTATAGTTTCATATCGTGATGCTAAATTTCTTAGCCACTTTTGGAGAACTTTATGGGCTAAATTTGGGAGTAAGCTATTATTTTCTACTACTTGTCATCCCCAAACTGATGGACAAACTAAAATTGTTAATAGAACTTTATCTACAATGCTTAGGGCTGTGTTGAAAATGAATTTAAAAATATGGGAAGAATGCTTGCCTTATATTGAGTTTGCTTATAATCGTTCATTGCATTCTACTACAAAGATGTGCCCTTTTGAAGTTGTTTATGGTTTTGTGCCTCGCGCTCCTATTGATTTAATGCCTATTCCATCTTCGGATAAATTGAACTTTGATGCTAAACAACGTGTTGAATTGATTTTAAAAATGCATGCGACAACTAAGGAGAATATAGAGCGCATGAATGCTAAATATAAACTTGCTGGTAGTTAGGGGAGAAAACATTTAACTTTTGAACCAGAACATCTTATTTGGTTGCACGTGAGAAAAGATAGGTTCTCTGAATTGAGAAAGTCAAAATTGATGCCTCGAGCTGATGGTCCTTTCAAAGTGTTACAAAAGATTAATGATAATGTATACAAACTTGATCTGCCTGCAGATTTTGGGGTTAGTCTCACATTTAACATTGCAGATTTGAAGCCATACTTGGGAGAAGAGGATGAGCTTGAGTCAAGGATGTGAGGACCCCGATTTATTTGACTGGTAATGCTTAGCCTTCCATTGACCCTAGCATCACAAAACAAATAAACCAAGCCTCGAGATATGTATACTTCCCAGAAATATAGTATACACACCTCGTTACAAAATCATGGATCATTACCACACATCACAATATAACAAGTCTATCAAAAGACACACATAATATAGAGTTATTACAACAAGGGGCGATTGGCCAAATAACAACAAGTATCATTAACAGCGGAAACAAAAGTGTCATAAGATGGCCAAGACAAAAACCAACCGGTTAGCCACATAACCACAGGGCAACCGACCGGGCCGCCAAGCTAGTCGTCCTAACGGTAGCACAACTCACAAAAGCCGATCCCATTGGGGATCAACCTCTTCCTCTGCAACAATTAAGCAAAGCAAATGAGTACAAAAATGTACTCGCAAGACTTACGGGTAACAAAACCTAGTTACTACTATATGCAGGCTTTAATCAAAGGAGAAGGCTCAAGGTTAATTTTCAGCATAAAGCAAGTTTTATTTGCAATAGATAATATGTTGAAGGCAATTTTGACAATCTGAATTTTATTTGCACAAATAACAGCGATACCATAAGTAATAATGTAACAACAACCTAGAGATGACTAACCCAATAGCCATCACAACAATAGCACGAATTACCCATTCGTACCACCCATGTCAAGTTTTAATTTAAAAGGTTGTAGTCTAACTCTTCAAAAGCTTACCCAAGCGTGTCCATAACCTAGGACGAGGCTATTCGAATAGTTTTAACCCTGCAGGGGTGTACCAATGTACCCACACTTCATACCGCCTTTCCACCAGCCACGGTTAGCACACTTCCTTGGGTATGCAGGCATGGCTGAGTCTAACGAGACATTTTCAATATTGTGTATCAACTACGAGTCGCTCGTATGGACCGAAGTCCATACGCTTACATTGTAAAGACGTAAAGACAACTACCCCTTGGGGTAAAGCTTTACGGACAACTACAATGCTCCTGTCACATACCCACTCATTTTACCACAACACAACGCACACACGCCCTCCTGCGACTCGTAGCCAACACACGCCAAAGTACTAAGTCAAGAGAGGTCCCATACCCTCTAGTGTGGTTAGCACGCACCAAAATGCTCGGATAACAGGTACTCACAAGTAGTTCGGTCCTTAATTGACTCGGGCACCATTCCAGTCACACCCACGAATCACACCATCTTACCATTGTGCCCAAGTCCAAATCATTTTGTTTTCATTTTTAGTTTTCACAAATAAACATAGCACAAAGGCTGAAATCATAAAGTCATAATAAGTTTGTGTGATCAAGATTATCGACTAGGTCGATAACCGCCCAACTCTACTGGTACCTAAGCATTCTAAGCATGACACCGTAAAGACCATAAAAGAACATAATTAAATCGCCGGGCTCTAATTCACCAGCGATATTAATAACTTATGTTTTGTGGCAGGGGGTAGACAATTTAAAGGCAACCATGCAATGGGATTAGCTACCTCTAATCGACAAAATAAACCTTGACACAAGAAGCATGCATATTTAGGTTTTGCAAACAAGATATTAGAATTTAAAAGTAGTAGGAGCAATATGATCAAATGATGTTACACTGCTTGCCTTGTTGTAGATCACTTTCTTGCTGCAGAGGATTCACTCACGTAATCAATAATTCCTTCGGAACCTAACACGAAAAGGCGATAATCAAATAAGAACAAGAACTCCAAATAAAACTCAACAGCAAAAGTTCTCCAAATACCATGAAACACATACAACAACAATATTATGATTTTAGACAATTTTAGAAACAAGAATTTCTTCATTTAGACTTAGTATGCAAAAGTTATGGCTAAAATAATTTTTCTCAGCCTCACTAATTCCAGATTAATTCCTATCTGTTACTGTTCATAGCATAAATTTCTAGAATGATCTAGAGTCTAAAATTTTTATGGTAGGTAGAATAAGTCATTCTAAGAACATCAAAATTGAGTTTGCACAATTTGGAGTTAAAATGAATTAGTTATGATTTTCCTAAGTTGTAAATCTAGTGCATTACTAATTTCAGTGGCAAAACCCACTAAAAGACCTGTTCTACCCTGAAGCACATTACTAGAGGATTTTAACAAAGTTTAGTTTGCTCAGTTTGGAATTACAGAGAAAAGGTTATGCATTTCATAAAGTTTTAAGAGTTTCTAAACAACATTTTATAATGAAACAAGTTAATACAGCTTATATCATTTTCTGCTACAGAAAAGTGCCTAAGTTCATTCTCAGTTTGAAGTTCATTTCATTAAAGGGCTAAAGCAATTTGAATCATTCAAAAAGGAGCTAAAATGATAAAGTTATGCACTTATGAAATTTGAAACAATAAAACACTTTAGAAAATTAGAGCTCTCGGAAGGTCCAAAAGAATCTGGAGAACACGAGGAGGTCGTGGCCGTTAAGATTAGATCTAACGGTCCCGACGAGTAGAAGCACAGCTCACGGGAAGACCTCTTCCCGCACTGGGGAGGTTTAAGCCGTAGATATTGGATCCAACGGTTCCGACCAGGATATGCATAGCGCACGCGGAGGAACTACTAGCGCTTAACGGAGGTCGTGGCCGCCGATCAAGATCCGCGGTCCCGAGCACCGTGGAGGTCCTAGAACTTCAATCCAACGGAGGAGGTCTGGACGGTCAGGATTTCTCGGGGGAGGTCCTGACGGTCTAGATCTCCAGGGGGAGGTCCTACGGCTTAAGTCCACCGAGGAGGTCCCGACGGCTAAGATCTCACAAGGGAGGTATTAACGGTCACGATCAAGCGAAGGAGGTCTGAACGGTGAGATCTAAAGAAGGGGAGGTCTTGGCGGCTAAGATTTACCGAGGAGGTCTTAACAGCCAAGATTTCAACCGACAGAGCTAAAGCGCTGAGGAGGTCTAGGCCGTTAGATGGAGATCCAACGGTCTAGAGCTACGAGGAGGTCCTCAAGTGAAAGATCTAATCGGAGGAGGTCGAACGGTCAAGATCTACCAGGGGAGGTCTTGAACGACCCAGATTTAACCGAGGGAGGTCCGATGCGACAGGGTTTTAGCGGGAGGAGATCTGGACGGCTCAGATGGATCTGGGGAGGTCCTGAACGGTCCAGATCGAGGTGGGGGAGGTCTTAAGCGATAAGGTTTTACAGAGGGAGGTCTGGACGGTTGAGATCTCCACGGGGAGGTCCTCAACGGTTCAGATCTGCTTTAAAGAGGTCCTTAGCTCCTCCGCACAAAGGACCAGTGGGAGGTCTTTTGCAAAGAGGACCCCGTGGGAGGTCCTGGGGTGGTCTTTGCAAAGTGACCGAGGTGGACTTTTTGCAAAGAGGACCCCGGTGGAGGTCCAGGGGGTTAAGAATTTTCGGAAAAGAGCCTAAGGCCCAGATCTATTCTGGAGAGGTCGTGAACGGCTAGGATTAACCCGAGGAGGTCGTAAGGGTGGTCTGAGCGGGGGCTTAAAATCCGACAGCAGTAATGGCGAGAACACAATAAATACTGGTCCTAAACATTAATTGAGCGCGGGAATCGCCGCGGGGTTTTAAAGACTCGGGCCCACGAGACAGTGGCTCACGGGCATTGCTTTAAGACCACATTAATATTCCAAAAGATTAACAATCACAGCGCCATTAACATGTCCTAAAATTTTGACGAACACGGGAGCTGCCTCCCGGCAAAACCCGAGCGGCTACAACGGCTTGCCGCCGGCGATCCTGGCCACGACGGCGCCAAACAAGAGCTAAAATGGACTCGCAATAGCAGTAGGAACCTAGTGGTGGCAACCTCACCGGCGGCGATGGTCCAGAACGCCGGCTAGCCGAAAAATCGAAAAGAGGGCTTATACTGCCGACTTGAAAACAGCCAAGAGCTTTGGGGTGATCTAAAGAAGTGTGTGACCAGACCTCTATGGACTAACAAGGAACTACCTGGATGGAGGGAAGCTTTAAAGTTGGTCGAAAAGACTTGCACAAGATGAAGCTCACCGGACTTGAAGAAGAGAGGTGAAAAATAGCACCCTGAGCAAAATGGGTGGTACCCAAGTATCAATGGAGCTTCATTATGGTTCACAGAAGCTACAGGAGCAATTAATTTGAAAATGGGCCACTCACCTGAGCTGAGGAAGAAGATGCCCAAATTCAGCCGAATTTGAACAAACCCCAAATTGGACAGATCCTGCGAATCAAATCCAAAATTAAGTGAGGGGATATGTTCAAAATGGTAAGGAGGTAGGAATGGTGCAAAAATTTGTGGGGGAGAACCACTAGAGCACCAAGAACACCAAAGAAGCTTTTCGGGCCAACAATGGGGATTGTCGGATTTTGAAGTATTAAGCTCCAAAGTTGAAAGTGGAGCTGGAGGGTGGTCTAAAGAGAGACCAGGAGATATGAGAGGTGCTTAAAAAGCTTGGAAAGGGTTAGGGTTTGACAGGAAGTCCTTCGAGAGACAGAAGGAGCAAGGCTCGAGACCGGTCGAAAGTGAAAAGGTGAAAAAGAGGTAGGTTAGGGCATGGCATGGCCGATCCTGTCTCCCACAACATTTGATATCGACTAGGGCAGGTGTAGGGAACATGAAATGACACTGCCATTACTCCCCTACTGCTCACGCACGCCCAGAGGTTGAAGACAACCAATAATACACTTGGTGATTGTCGGCCGTTGGATTCAACGTGGACAGCTTAGATCTCAGACCTCGGGCGCTTTGAAAACAACAGAGGAGGAGGAGGAGGGGATGTCGTGAACGTTTGATTTTACATCCGACGGCTCACACACGGTTGCTCAAGATCGAGCTCAGGTGCGGCCTGAAGACTTGGTCCACCCGAGTCGATTGGGTTGGGCTCGGGCTCGGGCCCGAGTCTGACTCGAACCAGAGTTTTAATTTCTGGTTTTTAGAAGAGCTGAACTTAGGGGAAATTGTTTGAGGTAGCAAAATAACTCCAAAAATTTTGAAAATTTTACAGGAGCTTGCTGACTCAAAAGTTGACCTTGCATAAAATTGTCAGAGGTTTTGGTGCTGCACAACTTCCTCTAAAAATTCTGCAAGGTGCTGATCCAAAGTTTGACCAGGATTTGAATTGGGTTGACTTGCCTCCAAAGTGTTCAAACAATTTCCAAAAATTGTGAAACTTTTCAGAGGGGTTACACACCAATCCTAGTACTTAGGAAAAGTATTTCCAGGAGATGATCAAAACATTTGACAAGAATGTTTTTGGTAGAACATAAATAGGGCAAAAGTGACTTGTGACTTTGTATTTCCAATATTCCTTGCACAGGAATTGTTTGGCACAACAGGAAATACAAGATGTAAGAAAAAGTTTTAATTTCTACTCATTTTCTTACATTTGAAACACAAGTATAATATTGGGATGTTACAAAGGACGACTCAAATGCAAGAAGGGGAGGATGATGAGGACATCCCTAAGTTAGATACAACCGCGCCTACACACAGCTGATCTACAACTAATGTTACAAGGACCAATTACTCGAGCTTGTGCTCGCCAACTTAATCATCAGGTGAATTCGTTCATAGGTTATATATTACTGAGAATAGATCATGCAATCTGGTCATGAACAAGTGAAGTAGATCATCTGGTGCTTTCTGCTCATACCTCCCCGCAAAACCCATCTACTACCACCGAAACCCGATCGATCTTATCGACAAGTGTCTAGTTTGTTCCATCCATATGAACCGATCCAGATTACCAGACCCGACCAATAATAGATCTAATCTACTACTTTCACATATCAAGCATATACGACCGATCTAGATCAAAAACTATGCAAGATGGCTCTAATACCACTGAAGGGATACGAGTAGGCTACACTAACTGAAAATTCAAAAATTCTACCATGCAAACTAAGAAGCCATGCAAGTAGAAGATTATAGATCGTTACCACTAGAACCGCAATGCAGCAAAAGAAGAGTTGGAGCAGCCTGATCTAACGTAGAGTGCATTGATGAAGTGGTCGCAGTCAATCATCCAATGTCCTCAGTGCTGATCGTCTCCTCCAGCAAACTATCACATTCCTTCTGAAGTCGTGGATCATCCTCGAGCGCAAGAGCAACCGCAGTAGCACCACTACGGTATCCACACGTCCAGGGATAGAACGCCATATGCTGGTGTGCTAGCACCAACTCGCACAATAGGGCTCTCTCGAGAAGATGGCGGCTAGGGTTTCGGTAGAGCAACTCACGTGTCTCGCATGTCTCCCAAACAGCCTCATGCATCTCCTTATATAAAGCCTATGAAAGATCCTATCCGAACTCGTTTGTTCCAACCCGTTAAGTGTGTGACACTGTAGGTTCATGCGTATTCAGTTGTGACTCGAAAACTCCTTTCTGACCATGAGTCGTTAGCGGTTCCTAACAGGACATAACGATTCCCGAATACACATAAATAATATCGGATGAACCTTAATGCAATATGATCTACGAGTAAGTCCTTATCACTAATGACTTGCTCATATCTCTATATGACCAGTTCATATTTAGTCATAGCCAGTTCATAACTCCTTACGACCAGTTCACGACTAGTTAGTGATCATGTTCGACCAGTCTACGACCAGCTCATATCTCCATATGTCTAGTTCGTATCTGATCGAACTGAACGACCTACTCGTGTATTCTTCTTTTGCCTCACAATATCTGGTTGAACTCTAGGTGAGATAATATGTCATCCATGAACTATTCAATACTTTCTTGATCAAGTATCGAATAACTTCATGTGGTCGACACTTTGACCACTAGTGGCATGGCCATGCACTTTCTTTATCTGACCACATCGAGGGGCCCAGAGATATCTCTCCTGTTATGTTAGGAGGGGCAAATCACATATCCGACCACATCCCTCCGTATGTTTCATAGCATACCGGAAAGCTACCTTTATAACTACCCAGGTACGGAGTAGGGTTTGGCAACCCCTAAATGTGCTATTACACATGTAGAAAACTATGCTGATCTTAGGTCTAAAGATTATACATCATCATTGCTTGAGACCAACTAATGACACATAAAATCATAATAATCTCATAGTGTCTCAAGATGGGTCAATCCAACACCATGTTCTCTAACATGTGTTCACATTATTGATTCAATATCCTTATATCCTTGACTGGTGAAACATAGTCATTAATCAATACATGTGCTGGTCGATAAGTCAGTAGTGTTCCGACCAGTGACATCCGACCAAGGATACATTTAGAATGACATCATATAAGTTAAAGAGCTTCACCAACAAGTCACATACTTGTTAATCTTTATAACTAATGATTCATTCAAGGAACAGAATAACATTTATTCAATAAGTCATAAACATAGATGTGATACAATCATCTCTATGATCGCCTCTAGGGCATATCACCAACAGACTGTTCATAAATTTTTGCCGCAGCCTGATCTTGTACTTCTTCCTGAGACCATCGATCACCTGGATGTCATGCATTCGGGCCTTCTCCATCTTCTAGTCCATATACCTCTACATGATCACGGACCACTGCTTCCCTTCTTCCAGCTCTCGCCTTGTGGCGGTGGCTCTATTGACGAAGTAACCGACCGTGTGAGTCCATGTCTCCTCGACAATCACGGTGATAGGGAGGCACCGCATACCTTTGAGCATGCTATTGTACACCTCGGACATGTTGGTCGTCATAATTTTGTACCGCACACCGTCTGTGTCACAGAGCAGTGACCATTTTGCCAACTCAGCAACGTGGGCATTAATCCACTGCATGAAACTTATGCTGCTTCTAAGTTGCCCGCTCATGGCCTGCTGTCCCTTGTGAGCGTCCGGAGGAGACTCCCTTGTATGCCTCGTAGTCCGATGTTCGAGATCTATCCAAATAACCTCAAACTTCCACCTCTGGTTTTGTAGACACAATACCTTGAACGTCTTCATAACTTCCTAATTGTGGAACCGCGTGAAGAAGCACGCTAGTTATTTGTAACAGCCCTAACTTAGGGTTTGTAATTCAAATGTAAAATTTTGAGGAGAAATAAAAACTTTTGTTGTCTCTTCAAATCATTTGGAAGTTTTCCAAATTTTCCCTAGCAATTTCCAATTTTCTAGAAGTTAATTCTTGTGATTGGAAATTGTTGTCATCAAATTATTAGCCTTCAAACTTGTGATCATCCTCTGCAAATATTTTTCCTAGCATCTTGATCATCCTAGCTACCTCTCTGAATTATTTCACAATTTTTATATTTTGTTTGCTATTTCAAATGCCCAAGTCAAACCAGTTTAGAAATCTGGTCAAACCTCTGGACAGCAGCTTGTGAATTTTAGTGGGAAAAATCTAGTGCATGAAAACCCCTGGAAAAATTTCACTAGGTTGTCCTCTGTCCCTAGCAGCTACCATAAAAATTTCGAAATTTTTGGAGCTCTGGAGCTACCTCTAAAAATTTCCCAAACCCTCTCTGTCTTTTAAATCAAAAACTAAAATCACTCGTTCTCTGGGCTCGACCCAACCACGTGCTCGAGTCCGACTCGCACCGCTTGGCTCGGTCGAACCAACTAGTTGCACCGCGCGCCGATGGTCGTCTACCGTCCGATGCGATCGAACGATCCACGTGCGCGCATGCAACCGACTGTCCGAATGCATACATCAATCTCGACCGTCCATCTCGGATCCAACGGCCGGAGTGAAAATGGTCGAGTCAAACCACCGTTTGCGCCGCACTTGACTCGGGCTCGCGCCATTTTATTTCTGGCTGGCAAAGGGCCCTCTTGTCGTCGTCACCTACCTCTCGCTCGAGTCTTGAGTGCGGCGGCAAAGATGCATGCGCGCCACCGCCTTGCCGTCCATTCTCGCTTTCTCGCGCGCTTCACCTCGGCCGCATCACCGCCGCTAGCCCATGCCCCGTGCGGCGTTAATCGCCGCCATCTACCTCTTTGTCTCGCCGCTTTTCTTCCTTACATCTCGGTGCCGAGAAGCTCCGCCTCTTGTTTCCTCCGCCTCGTCCCTACTTAAGCTCACCCAAAGCTCCTCTTCCTTCTTTAGACACCATTGAGCGATCCCTATCACTCGTTGCTCCTTCGAGCTCAATTCATAGTTGTGCTCGAGCTCGTGCACACTGCGCCGCCACCGCCGTGTCAACACCACAACCAGTGAAGCTCATCTTCTCCTTTTCGCGTCGATCGTGTTCCGCACTCCTATCATGTCTTTCCTCAACTAATTTGAAGTTTTATTCTCGTGGAGCCGTTGAATTTTGGTGTCCCCTTCTTCGCCGAAAGTTGGGTTTTTCGTCCCCATCTCCGGTGAGTTAGTTCCTAGAGCAATTGCTCGCTAGCACCATCTAGTGCACTCACCGAGCTACCCCCATCTCTCTTTTCCTCTATTTTTGCTCAAGTTGCTCCTCCTCGGTGACCTCGGATCGCCGCCGGTTCTCGCCGCCGCCATCTCCGCAGCCTCTTGAGCTCGCATCATTCCGTGAGTTCTCGTAACTCATCGATGCCCATGCGCGCTAATTCTTGTTGTCTACCTCTCGTGTAGCCGCACCTTATCACCTCCATCGCCGCCGCCGTGCTCGTCGCCGCGCGCACCTCGGTCTTCTCCGCCAACCCGCGACCACCCTCGCCTTGTGGTCCTCAAGCAACCCATTTTGGCCGTCGCGACACCCGCGCCGCCACTCCATCGCCGCGCCGACTTCCAGGTCCAGCGCCACCCGAGTTGCTCTGTTCTTCGGTTTTGCCCTGTGGCTGGCAGTGGAGCCCACCTCCCTGAAGCTTTGTAGTTAGCTGCTAATCATGCTTTCGGTTGTTCATTAGTTCACTCTCATTGCATGATCAAAGTTTGGTATTGGAGGTTTGAAAGCATTTTAGTTCTAGTTCTCTGTTTGATCCCTGTTGTCACTAAACTGAAATTTGGTTTCATGCTTATGCTATTTAGGTCCTGTTAGACTTGATAAATTGCTTAAGAAATAGTGTTTGGTAAGGAATTATGTTAGTTAGCGGTTCTAGATTTTAAAACCCTTGTTGGCATGAGTGATCTAAGAAGTTGTTATTGGAACTAGTGGTTTGTCTCTGCATTTGTTTTTCCTACTTTTACCAAAGGTAGTAAGGCCTTGTAGTGATAGCATGTTGTTATGGTTAACCTTCCTATATGTTGGTGTGATACTTAGATGTGTTAGTAGCTGAATTTTATTAAAGCCCTACCTCAATTAGAAAATTGTTAGCATCCAATGGTTGGCTGATTATCTAGTTAATGTTTTCAATAGCTTCCTATAGGTTCGTGCTCTCATCCGATAATAGTCGTTTTTGATGTGTTAACTTGTTGATTAAATAATAGATGTGCACACAATCACCTTCAAGTCCGTCCAAAGTTTAAATCATGCTAGAGGTTTGATTTTGTGATTAACCTAGCAAATAAGTGAGTGGGTCTTTGTAGCGCTTAATTATCATTCTTTTGTGATGGTTTAGCCTCGTGTGTAAAATGGTGTTTGTATTTGATCTTTGAGTCTTGCCGTGTTATTCGCTCTTATTCGCTGCTTTGTTCAATCGTTAGGATTCGATATTTGCGGCAACCCCGAGAGCGATCCTCCGCAATGAGTTGAGCATTGAGCAACAAAGAATTGTGCAAGCAGTTTGATCATGTTTATCCCAAGATTTTAAAGTCTAATATTTTGTTTCAAATTGTATGTATGCATTGCTTAATTTGTGTTAAATTGATTAGTTAAACCCGTAGTCGCATACCGTAGACAAAATATTGATCTCTACTACCGAGCCTAGGTTATTTGTCGTGATTAGAGATCGGATGATCTCTTGTCACTTAGTAGATACGATTTCACCGCTTAGACATGCTTAGTATCTAGAGAAATGGGCGGTTATCGACTTAGTCAGAACCTTGATTACACAAAATTTACTATAACTTTATGTTTCAAAGATTCTGCTATGTTTAATTGCAAAAATTAAAAATGAAAACAAAATGATTTAGACTTGGGCACAATGGTAAGACTGGTGTGATCTCATTGGGTGTGGTGGAAAGGTGCCCAGTCGCTTAAGGACCGAAAGTTACTTGCGCCACCGCATCGAGCATTTTGCGTGCTAACCACACTAGAGTATATGGGACCTCTCTTGACCTAGTACTTTGGCGTGTATTGGCTCCGGTCGCAGGAGGTCGCAGAGGGATGGAGGTGGGAGCATGGTAGTTGTCCAAAAGCTTTATCCCGAGTGGGTAGTTGTCTTTTCGGCTTTACCATGTAAGCGTATGGATTTCTATCCATACGAGCGCTCGTAGTTAATACACAATATTGGAAACACTCGTAGGACTTAGTCAGGCATATACCTTCTAAGTGTGCTTTGGCTTAAAGGCGATGCAAGTGTGGGTACATTGGTACACCCCTGCAGGGTTAAAACTATTCGAATAGCCTCGTCCTAGGTTATGGACACGCTCGGATACGCCCCCCAAGAACTAGACTACAACATTTAAAATAAAACTTGATGGGTGGTATGAATCTGGGATTCGTGCTATTGTTGTGGTGACTATTGGGATAGTCACTTCTAGGTTGTTTATCTTTCGCTTTTGTTATTATTATCTTTACTGTTATTTCAATCTTAAAAATGAATTGCAAACTTGCCTTCAAACTGTATTTTATTATTGCAAATGAAAATTGGCTTTATGCAAATGAAACATATGACCTCCACCAAATAAGCCTGCATGTAGCATATGAACAGGTCTGCTAGTTCACACGTCAGTCTTGCGGGTACAAAGACAATCTTTGTACTCAGGTGCTTTGCTTAATGTTTTTGTTGCAGAGGAAGAAGGTGAGCCTCAGGGGCCTCACTTCTGTGAGCTGTGCTGTCGCTTCGTGGGTGACGACTAGTCTTGGCGGTCCGGTCAGATGCCTTGTGGGTTGAAGGCACACTGATTGGCTTTGTTTATAGCCATCTTATGGCACTTTTGCTTCCGCTGTCTTCTTTCTGTTATTTGTGTATCTTGTGGCCTGTCGGCCTCTGTCTGTAATAACTCTACTATTTGTTTATCTTCTGTTTGGTAGTGTGGTGTTTGGACTCTATGTTTGGAATGGAGTTGATGTCTAATTTTGTACCGGGGTGTGTATACTGCTTTCTGGGAAGTATACATATCTCGAGGATCAATTTATTTGATTTGTGATGCTAGGACCAGGTGGTTGGTTAAGCATTACAAGCCAAGTAAATTGGGGTCCTCACATTATTACTTGGTTCAGTGTCATTGTACTTCTAATTTTTGGAGATGTACATCAGTACTATGAAAAAAAAGCTTCAGGCCAACAACTATTGTCGTATGAAAATCTTGAGTACATCATGTTGGAGAATGGAGATAATATTGTTCAATCTCTGAGGCCTGAAAGTCTATCTAAATTTAAGTGCAAAGATGCTTCATCATTGCCACTAACTAACTAACTAACTACAAGTCGTTAAATACCAACAAATTAATTATAACCACGTAGATTTAACCACTTATTTTGGACTAATGTAATCAACACTACTCAACTAGGCCACGGAAACATATATACGAATAATATAACAACGACTAATTCATTATGACCTAATTTATCGCAACTAACTAAGAACACAAATTTAATAATACCTAAATGATGGGGACTAAATTAATTACGTCTAAATAACTACAACTAATTAATTACAACTAATTAACTAATTAGCTAACTACACATTTAATAAAGACAATACATAAAAAATACCTGTTGATATGACCGCTAATGATGGCTATAAACAACACTTAATCCTTTGTGAAAAGAAAAACCAAAACGACCAGAGGGCGTGGGCCAAAATGAATGTGAACAAAAATGAGTGCGAGCGAAAATGAGTGAGTGCGAGCGAAGAGCCTCGCTCGCAACACTGCATTTATAGCGAGGATGAGAACGCGGTCCGTTGGGAGGGAAATGTCCACGGGGGACTGCATTCTTGCATTCGGGGGATACGGATAAGACATGAGGGTGATGGACAAGATACAAGGGTGATGGCAAAGACATGAGGGACACTTTCAGCACGTCTGACCGTGTGCGGGGCGGATCTTGTCTGTGTATCAAGCTTTCTTCTGAAGTCAACAGTAATAAGGTTTAGATTATTAGCATGTGCTAAGGCAAAAGTCAGGTCACTTTAATTATTCCTAGAACCACATGTTTGGTCTGTAATATTCAATGCATGTTTCAAGTTCGATTAGAGACTTTCTCGAAATGTTAAACCTTTTTAACTAGTAAACAGTGCCAATTTGGCAAAAAAATTATGTCCATGAGGACATCCAACCTCCTACAAGCCGGATCTGCCAAGGTGGCAAAAATTGGCCCGCCATAGGCCGTTTTGGCTGACGTGGCGGAAAACATCCGGCCACGGGTCTTTTTGGCTAACTAGGCTGAAAAACGCCCCACAGGTCCGTCTGAGTCCAGGTCGAATCCACACTATCACCGTGCGGACGTGGTACCGATGGCAGAGCTAAATCGGAAAAAAAAAAATCAAACTTCTTGTGCTGAGCTTGTCTTAGGAAGAGCAACAATACGATGGACCGTTTCTAGCTTGTTCGTACAGCTAAGATGGGCGCGGTACACTACACGGATCTATTGGTAGAATGACGGTCCATACTCCAAGGCTAATTAAAAATTAGTAGCAAGTTACAAATTGATTGGTCTCTCCCGGGCCATATCAAAACTGTTGACTAGGTCTCTCCACTGTGGCTTTATCAAATCAGTGATGCCTTGACCGGTAGTACAGTACGAAAAACTTTATCATATAGTTTCCTCGGTAGCTAGATCCAGCCTATCTGATCCTACAATATGAATAATCTTTTCCAAGACACAAGCCTGACCAAGAAACTACATAGAAACCATCGTATGCTGGAGACTAGGACAATTATAGCTACACTATTAAATCATCCTTTTAGACGGAAGGATATGCCGCTGGATTCACCGGAGGTGGATGGACGGTGGGCGAGGAGGGCCTCCCCCAGGCCGTCCCCCACTGGATTGTTTTTCCCTTTTAGACTATCCAAAAGAGCCGGGTGGGTTATCTGATTTCACATATCTGTTCGTGTGCCCAGCGGGTAGAGGCACTGCCAGTTCGCCTCCCCCATGTCCGGCGAGACACTAGCTTGGACACAAGGACGACCAACGCCACACCTCACTGCCCACCGAAAATAAGAAGCACTACCTCTCCCTAGAGGAAGCATCGAGAGGGGCTTGGGGAAGAAGCCTCTCCCTGGAGAAGAGGGCTTGGAAAAGAAGCCTCTCCATGGATAAGAAGCTTGGAGAGGGGATCGGAGAAGAAGCTGCAGGCCTGCAGCCATGTCTACTACGCTGAAGACAACACATTGGGAGAGGCGAGTTTCCTCTATTCTTTAATAGCAAGAAGCTATGGTGGAAACAAGAAACGGCTTATTGTTCTTTATTAACGCGAACGGCCAAAATCTGATTTAGGTGCTGTCTGGGGGTGCAAATCTGTGGTGTATGATGGTGGTGTAGCCGTGTAGGTGCACCTACCTAGGTGTAACCCAACATTTTCAATTAACCATGAAGAAGCTTGTGAGCAAGAGCTGGGAGGAGTCGAAGCTGCTCTGGCACATCGCCTTCCCGGCGGTCCTCACCGAGGTGTTCCAGTTCTCCATCGGCTTCATCACGGTCAGCTTCGCGGGGCACATCGGGGTGGTCGAGCTCGCGGCGGCGACCGTCGTCGAGAACATCATGGAGGGCTTTGCCTGTGGAGTCCTGGTACGCAGCAATACACTGTGAGATCAACCTTACGAGTTTAGAGTTGTGCAATCATGTGCGCGTGCTCGTGCGATGCAGTTCGGCATGGGCTGCGCGCTGGACACGCTGTGTGGCCAAGCCGTTGGCGCCGGGCAGCTGGACACGCTGGGCGTCTACGTCCAGCAGTCGTGGGTCGTCTGCGGCGCCACCGCGCTGGCGCTCACGCCGGCGTACGTCTTCGCCACGCCGATCCTGAAATCCCTCCTCCGCCAGCCCGCCGACGTCGCGGACGCCGCCGGGCCGTACGCCCGGTGGGCGATCCCGCGGCTGTTCGCCCACGCCATGAACTTCCCGCTCCAAAAGTTCTTCCAGACCCAGAGCAAGGTCTGGGCCGTCACCGCCATCTCCGGCGTGGCCCTCGCCGTCCACGTTGCTCTCAGCTACGTCGCCGTGAGGTGGCTGGGGTATGGCCTGCGCGGGGCGGCCGTTGCAGGGAACATCTCCTACTGGCTGATTAATGCCGCGCAGCTCGCCTACTTGTTCAGCGGCCGTTTCCCTGACGCATGGAAGGGATTCTCCATTCTTGCGTTCAAGAATCTCGCCGCATTCGTCAAGCTGTCCCTCGTGTCTGCCGTCATGGTCTGGTTGGTAATAATTAATTCAGATTAGTTATTAATCACTCCAGTAAAAATTTCCCAGTTAATAGTAGCAATTACTCGCTCCGGTCAATAGTCATATATGATATTTCATTCATTTTTCAATTAAATATTTCGTATACATAGCTTGGAGTTTTGGTACTACGCTGCACTCCTCATTCTCGTGGGTCTCCTTAACAATGCCAAACTCCAGCTTTCCATCATGTCAGCTTGGTAAGTGTTTCTCATTGCACACCTCTTGCAAACACCAATGGCTTCCGCGTATCACTAAGCGATTTTAATATCTCAAATAATTCGTATCGTATTTTACAGCATCAACTACGAGTTCTGGATCATGATGGTCGCACTGGGCTTCAGTGAAGCAGTCAGGTACAAGAAAAATCTGAAACTTAAAACCCAACTGCTGTTTATATACACATGACAAACTACATTGCATCAGTTAAAATAGAGCTCACACACGCTTAAAGTCTGTATCCATATCTATGCTATAGCGTGAGGGTGTCAAACGAGCTCGGGGCGAATAGGCCCAAGGAGGCCAAGTTCTCTGTGGCCGTGGCGGTCTCAACATCCGCCTTCATCGGGGCCATCTTCATGGCCGTCTTCTTCATTTGGAGGACAAGCTTGCCAAGGCTCTTCAGCGACAACGAGGAGGTGGTAGAGGGAGCTGCAAGATTGGGGTATCTGCTCGCTGTAACTGTCTTCTTCAGCAGCGTCGGACCTGTGCTCTCAGGTAATTAACAAATCATTCAGGAATTTAACTTTTAAGTTGTGGCTCCCATGTTTATTCATGAAAAAAAAAATATGAAAAACTCTGTAACTTCGCAGGAGTGGCAGTAGGAGCAGGGTGGCAAGTGCTGGTGGCATTCATAAACATCGGCTGCTACTACTTGGTGGGTATTCCATTCGGGGTCCTGTTTGGCTTCAAGCTAAAGCTTGGTGCATTGGTAAGATCCGTCGAAAATGAGTACTTTTCTACATATACTCGTTTAGCTTATTGATCACCATGTTATTTGATGCAGAAGTAATGGTCTTATATATGTTCTTCAATCTTGCAGGGGATATGGATGGGCATGCTGACGGGGACGTTACTCCAGATGGCTATACTTCTTTTCATTATCAAGAGAACAGAGTGGGACAGACAGGTACATTTACTTGTTAAAAAGATTTGTCCGGGATGAAATTGACTACGAATTGATGAAATAAGATGAATTGAGAATGGTTATAAAAAAATATTGTGAATGTTACAGGCCATGTTAGCAGCAGTGAGGATCATGGAGATGGGAGGAAAGAATGAGGATCAACCATTGATGACATCTGCATGTATAGATGATCAGATGGATCCTGCAAATGCGGAAATTTATATGCACACAATCCAGAAAAATATAGAATTCGTATGTAAAGATCAAGCATAGATTATTTTCCTTTTCTGTTCGGACGATCGATCTTTCGCTTACGCCTATATTTCTGTTAGTATGGAAAATTAACAATACTATTGTGTCAGTCTATCCTGAGGGTCCGATAGGTGTTGATACCTTACCAAAACTAAGGTCCATTAGGGGCAGCCACCCACAAGGCCAATTAGTGTAGTTTAATCTTATATGGTTTATTTTATCAGAAGAGATTGTCTATTTGTAAGGTGACTGAATTTTTTTTAAATATAAGTTACATTTTGTATCAATATCTGTACTAATTCAATGATCACAACAATTGACTTAAATAAAAAAATTTAAACGACTTAAAAATAGCAAATCCTTTATCAAAAAGGCAACACGCCTCCTATAAATAGGGGGTAGGGGCTGTATATTATAGACCCATAGGCAAAATAGCAATAAAGTTGAGAGAAAGTTTATGACTACATCTTGTGTTTCCTGTTTTACTTATATATTATTATGAGTTAAGTGCTTAATCGCAACAGTGTGACCCTGAATATACAATACGTTATCAACATAATAACGGTCTCACTAAGGCAATTTGGTATGTTGTGTTTGATTTAGCTAGTCAATGCAGTTTTTGCGTTGATGTTTTGTTTGTAGATTGGTTTTCTCCCTACCCTACCATCTTCGCTCGGCCAGGCTCATGCCTTCACAAGTGGAATTTTTTTAAAAAATATTATTATTTTTAAAGATATTTACAAAAATAAATAGTCGTTTAAAACAATTACAAAAATGTGTCTCGCCGCCATTGAATCGCGACAGAACCTATCGCCGCTTCAATCGGGCGATGGAACTCGCCGCCACTCGCGGCCGGGTTGACTACTATCGCGCTCAATCGCGACAGAAGCCGGCGTTTCGTCGCCGCTTGAATCGGCGATAGGTAGCATCGCCGCTTGAATCGGCGATAGGTTCTGCCGCCGATTCAATCAAGCGATGAAGACGCACTATAAAATCCCGAAAAATCAATCCGTAATTCATTTTAATTCGAAAAAAACAAGAGAGATTGGAGAGGAGAGAAGAAATTGCGCGAAGCCCGCCGGTTCGTGGCGGGAGAGAGATCGATAGAGCATCGCTTTGATCGATCATCTTGTGTTGCGTAAATTTTTCAAATCGTATGTTACGCCCAAACCTTGTAGGTTAGCAAACGACAATAGCGACATAGAATTGAGTAGGTTAGATACATGTAGTCGGACTCTGTAGTACATATTTTGAGTTGTGTAGCGACATAGAATTGCGACTATAGTGACATAGAATTGAGTAGGTCACATAAATTTAGTCGAACTGTGCAGTACATATTTTCAGTTGTGTAGCGACATAGAAATGCGACAATAGCGATATAGAATTGAGTAGGTTACATAAATGTAGCCGAACTGTGTAGTACATATTTTGAGTTGGACATAGAATTACGACAATAGCGACATAGAATTACGACAATAGCGACATAGAATTGAGTATGGCGCTGGTTGACCGCTGTAGTAACATAATTAATGCACGATACATTTTTGAATTGTGAGAAAAACACGGAGTAGTTGTGTAGGTCTAAAAAACAATGAGAATATATGTGCACGGTTATTATTTTGTTAGTACGCTGTTATTAGTTGTGTTAGTGCGCGGTCAATATCTTGTTAGTGTCGAAAACACCGTTTAACTAGAAAAGTAGCATGACATGTATTAAATTTGTAAAGAAAATTCGTAGTTGCTACATAGGCTATGTAAAGATGCATGGAAAAATATGAACTTTCTATCTTGTCGCATTTTCGTGTATGGCAAACGCGAGTGAGTACGAGTTGCTTGACCCGATGATTGACCAGCGTCACCGTAGCCGCCTCGATCGCGTTCCTCCGAGGGCCAGCGCCGATAGAGCTTGGGGCGTTTGCCACGCACTTCATCGGGCATGGAGGTCGCACCGAGACCGGATTCCGAGGCACGCAAGTTGTGTCCTTCATGCGCCAATGCCGGCCCGATTATTTTGCGTTGACTTACTTTGTGCTTAATCATTTGGACGCAGTTGAGAGCGGCAGCCTCCTTCCACTCGCGAGGATGGTGGAGGCGATGGTGGAGGACGATCGGACCAGCGTCTTTGTCGTGACGCCTAGGCGCTCGTATGACCGCGTTCCCACCGACGGCGTTGGTTGACCGCCGAGGCCGAGACCCACATCGCCCATCTCCCGTGCGGGAGATGACGCCGACGCAGAGGATGTGAGCTACCCGACCGGTTGCCTCGCGCAGCGCTCCGATGGTGGCGCCGACGACGCCCCGCCACGTGGCGCACGGACCTCCTAGGCGTGTTCCGCAATATCCCGCCGCCGAGCGCACAGACGCCGAGTTTAGCGACCGCACGCCCACGCCGGTGGATCTCGCCGCTCTACGTAAGTGTTTCGTAACTATTTTTCTCGTAACAATTCGTTTGTGAACCGTGTTGACGCTTACGTGTCTTCTTGCGGCGAGCGTATGGTCGCGACGCAGCGCCGCCGCCGTTACGAGGCACTTCGAGGCCTACCGCGTGGTTGTTCGGTGGGTGATGTTCACGAGCTCCCACGCGGCAGCGTGGACAAGCAATACATTCGCTACGCGCAGCAGTGGCCGAAGTCACCGATCGAGCGGATCCCGCAGACACGGGGGTCCGGCCGTGTTGCACGATGATATCGCGTCTCGTGCGACGCGCGCGGCGTTGGCGTGGCGGCCGATCCTCTCGGATGCCCGCTCCTCTGCGCACCGTGGTCGTTGGAGCGCTTCAGATCGGACGACCACGGTGGACTTGACAAACAGACGGACGGCTTATACGCCCGCAGACGACTCGACCGCCGACCATGGGCACTTTGTGGTGCCACCGACGGAGTTAGTTTCGTAATTTTTGTTATTTTCATTTTGCAATCGTTATTTTCGTGATACTTAGTTTGCGGTGTTGTATTGCACAGTCACCTTCACGCCGATCACCTCGCAGGCTCCTACCCGAGTACGCTTGCGATGTTCGATCACCGACCGATGACCGCGTCATCCGACCCGTCTGATGGACGGCATCGTGGTCGCGCGCGCCTTCAACGGTCTGCCGGTGCGGCACGCGAGACTACGTGTCTTGGTACACGCGAGTGCCTTGGTGCACGACATCTTCGTGGAGGAGTACTAGATACGCCGAAGTTTTGCGCCGCCGATCGCGACAGAGGTCCCACCCCTTGGGGGATGCGGTGCCGCGCGCGCACACACGCGTAAGTTCACCGTTGACTTTTATATCCGCATAATATGTGTTACATCGCAACCAAATATTTTTCTTGCCGTCCCACAGGTACACTAGGAAGGGAGTTCGTGGCATGATGTCCTGGTCGGACAGATGGCCCTTGGGTGGACGGTTGGATCGCCACGCACGAGACCTCGTCGAGGTTGCGGACGAGGCCTCACGACCCGAGACGCACGAGCACTACATGGAGTGGTACTCACTCGACGAGGCTCGCTTGCGTCCGGTCGTGGTCGACCGCCGACATGCGTCCGCGACGTCCGACACGCACCCCACCCACCGACTCGCTTCCACCGCAGCGCACGTACTCAATATTACATATTTCATATTTAATTTGTCATACTTACGTGTACAACTTGATGATTACCGTGCGGTGGATCTTCACCGAGGTCGTCGAGATGGTAGACTCGCGCAAAGACATGGCAATGTCGGGAGATCGAGGGCTCTCGCGCGGGATCATGGAGGCGGCGAGACGCTGAGTGCGGACCGCGATCGGTCGCGACGCCGGCCGACCGGTGGACCGAAAGCATCCGAGGACGGGGTCACCGAGGTGGTACGACACGCCTCCGCTCCGCGCGTGGCGCACGCGTCGGCGTGGCGGCGGGGGAGCACCTCCGACATGCGGGAGGTGAGTTCGACACGACACGACATCGCTTCGCATTTCATTTCAACCTCATAAGTTTGTAACGACGATCTTCTCATCACGGTCCTCAGCTCCACCCGTACGCGGGCCAGGACTATGCCGCGTCGTCCGAGCACATCTTTGGGCCAACAGGTAAGTTCCGTTTGCATGCGTAATGTACTTTTAGTCATGACTATGTTTGTGTTTGTAACATAATTCTTCGCAGGAACGGCTTGGGAGGACGATACATTCTCGGCGGCGATGCAGACCTATCGGCACCCATGGAGGACTTCTTCAGGGATCCGCGTGACACGCAGCTTCTCTCGAGGCTTCTGGTAGACGGCGCCGAGTGCAACCCAGGCCACGCAGACACAGCCGACGCAGACCCAGACGGCGCAGGATCAGCCGACGCAGGATCAGCCGACCCAGGAGCAGCCCATCGCTACACCACCGCGGACTACTCGCGTGGGTCGGGTTGTCGAGCGACGACCCTCGACGTACTCCGCAAATGGCGGCAGAGGCCCGGTGACGCGCGGTGCGACCTAAGAGGGCGCCATTAGATTTCCCTTTATGTAATTTTTTTTCCATTATGCCAACTGTTGTTATGACATCTTTTGAATATGAGTAATACGGCTGCTTTGTTTGACGATCCAACCGTTCGCAACGACGTGACAAAACGAGCTAGGTTTCTTGGGCGATGCGACAACACGGGCGCCGACGGGTCTTAAAGGTCGCTCGTCTTGTAGCATCGCCCTTGAAAGGTAGCTTTTCAGGACGATGTGACCATACGGGCTAGCTTTTCAGGACGATGTGACCACACGGGCTAGCTTTTCAGGACGATGGCACCAGAGTAGCCAGCTTTTCAGGACGATGTGACCACACGCTAGCTTTTCGGATGATGGCACCGAGTAGCGGCTTTTCAGGACGATGTGACCACACGGGCTAGCTTTTCAGGACGATGGCACCAGAGTAGCCAGCTTTTCAGGACGATGTGACCACACGGGCTAGCTTTTCAGGACGATGGCACCAGAGTAGCCAGCTTTTCAGGACGATGTGACCACACGGGCTAGCTGTTTAGGACGATGGCTCCACACGGCCTAGTTTATTAGGACGATGGCACGAGAGGCCCGGCAACGGCTCCATCCCCTCCAGCTATAAATACAGCGTAACTCGTCCAACTAGTCCACAACAGCACCACAAAGTAGAAAACATGGACAAGGAGAAGGAATGGGAGAAAATCCGCAAGCTTTTGAAGGACTGGGTGTCTCCCCATGAGACCACCGCTCGCTATCATGCCGCTAGTCAGGAGCCTTTCACACACCAAACCTTTCCGAATCGGTGGATCGAGGAAGCCGCCTCGTAGACGCCAACGATTCTCGGGTCCACCACCCCCTCCTATGCTCGCGAACGCCTCGTAGGACCCCGATAGGTGGCACCCCTATGCCGGTGTAGGGACGCCGCAAGTGTGTCAAATCAACCGATGAGTGGACCATTGGGCGCGCTATTGGTGCCGCCAAACTACGCCGTTGATCGCAACAACGAGCATCCGTAATGAAACCCTATTTCATGGTACAATGCTTTTTATTCAAAACGGGTAACGAACTCTCTTTACCCACCGCAGCTTCCGCCAAAGACTATGCGACTTCCGGCAGTGGATCGACGACAAGATCCACCCCTACGACATGTGGTCGTTCTTTGAGACGGAAGAGCCGGGCCAGTGGAGCACATCGAGACCCGTGAAAGGCGCCAAAGAGTTGAAAGCTGAGCAGGCCGAGCAAGGTAGGCGGGACAGGCAGCGTGAGGAGCAGGAGCGTGAGCATGCGAGGCGACGGGAGGCCGAGAGGGAGCGAAAGAGGGACATCGCGGCAAGAGCCAAGGCGCAAGGCGAGGAGTACAACGCCGAGCTGGCCCGCAAGGGTAAATGGCCACGTTCGACTCAGTAGTTCTACCCTATTCCTCCACATGTCCCATATATTTCAATTTCCCTAAAGGCATACGTGTACCGTCCTCGGTTCGTTGTCCCGCGTGTCATGTAATCCCTTTGCCTGATGAAATGTCGTGTGGTTATCGTTGCGTTATTTCCCAAAGTTCTCCAACGGAGTTGTGCGAGATTCCCAACGCATTTCAATATCACTGCGTTGGTACGTACGAATCATTAATCCCTGAATCGTCCTCCAAAAAATCTTCCAACAATGCACAACAACAAATAGCGGGCGAACAATTTGGATAAATTAATCCCTGGCACCAGTTGAACCGCTAGTTGCTGGTTCACGTATGTATCGCCAGTTCGACTGGCGACAGGAAGGTATCGCCAGTTCAACTAGCGACAGGAAGGTATCGCCGGTTAAACTGGCGACAGGCCCCTGACCTCTACAAAATCCTCTACAATTCCACACAGGACTCAGTCTTACTCAACTAAAAATAGAAGGACACAACAGAGAGGAGGAGGAGCTAGCTAGCGGCTACTGTCATTCAGCTTGCCCACCCTCGGGTAATTTTCTTACCAGAACGGATTACATGATTCTTGATGTGCTGTTACGTAGTGAAGTCCGTTTTACATACTTTTTTGGTGGCATATTCGGTTGCACATATGTAGTTCATCGTAAATGTTCTTCACACCGCAAAGATCGTCAAATATGTCCGACGTCGTCAATTTCAAAATTTACTACGCCGAGGGACTATTATGGAGGGTCCCGAGGGAATTGATTTGAGTTATTTCCATTCCGCGGACGTGCCCCTACCAAGACCTCACCAACGCACAATAGGCGCTGTGATGCGGTGGTTGTTTCACACGCTCCAAGTGGACCGTGATGTCTCACGATCGACATTGAGCCGCTCGCCCCGGGCAGATGCACCACGATTGGGAGTTAGTGCAACTAAAGGGAACAAATTCATGGCGGTCGTATGTACGCATGGCGAGGGAGAGGGGATGAAAATTGGTCCTTTTGGTCGAGGCGTTTGCAAAATCCACTCCTGCATATGCGTCAGAACAAGTAGGAGTTGCTGACACCGACGAAGAAATAGGTGACTCTTGCGCGCCGCACACAATGGCGTAAGGGCAAGAGGTTGCCGATGTCGCCGAGTTACCTCATTCAAGGAGACAGCTAGTGGGCTTGCTGACGAGGGGGAGGAGCTGGAAGACCTAGTGGAAATGATGGAGCTCGAAGACCAAGATTACATGGCGTTGTCCGAAGATGAAGGTTCTGATGACGACGATGATGCGGACCAAAGAAAGGTTCCATCCGAATGGAACACATACCGATTCGACAACCTCGTCGTTAACGAAGGCTCCCATGTACCATGGGAGTACGACGAGCGAGGTCGACTAGGAGCTACGTGCAAATGCAAGGAGGTCGTGCAAGATGCGGTCAAATTAGGCATTGTCGGTTCGACGCACATTCACCGCCGTCAAGTCTACCCCAAGATGCTACGATGTCAAGTGCAACATAGAGGATGCCCTTGGCGCGCGTGCACGCATTTCAGCCCAAATGGGACACCTCACCGAAGTGCTCCATAGTGGTCCTCACACATGCGTCGTCTGAGTCATTGTGATCCCACCGAACTCGCCATCGCTTCATTGCCAATCTCATGTACGGTGAGATCGTGGATAACCTAGATTTTGAGCCACGATCCATCATTCGCCATTGAGGCAAGGTTCCAAAGACACTATCGCCTATGCCAAGGCTTGGAGGGCAAAGCGAAGGCATTAGAATCAAGGTTCAGACGCTCGAGGATTCCTACCACAACCTCCCTGGGCAACTCCGAGTCATACAAGATAGGAACCCCCGCACTCATGTTGACATTCAAGACGCCACGCATCCGAAGTGGCCTAATAAGAGGGTACTACAGCGAGCATTCTTCGCGTTTGGTCCATGCATCAATGCATTCCGGCACTGTCGTCCAGTCTTGTGTATCGATGGCACATTCCTGACTGGCAGGTACAAGGGCCAGATACTGACCGTAATAGCGACGGACGGAAACAATCAAGTTCTTCCCATGGCATTCGCTTTCGTTGAAAGCGAGAACACGGATAGCTGGCTGTGGTTCCTGAAGAATGTGAGGATTTCTGTTGTGCAGGACCGTCCCAACGTATGCCTCATACATGACCGGCACGCGGGCCTGCTGCGTGCAATAACACAGCTACAGCGAGGAGAGAACGTTTCACTTCCATGGCCGGATCTACAGAGCAGGTGGTGCATGAGGCACTTGGGTGCAAACTTCTATAAGCAGTTCCGCAACAAGGACTTGATGAACATGTTCAAGCGCCTGTGCAACCAGAACCAGCAGCGTAAGTTCGACACACTCTGGAAGATTCTGGACGACCGGACCCAAACCCACAGAAGGGAGGCATCGACTAGGGCCGCCCCAAGCGCCGACCAGGCCCCCCAAGCATTGCCACAGCTACCCACAGACGCTCCTAGTGTCACGAGGAAGACAGGGGCACAGGTCAAATGCTTCTCAGACTGGATTGAGCACGAGCCTAAGGAGAAGTGGTCGCTGCTGCATGACAGGGGTGGTGCTCGATATGGTATCATGACAACCAACCTAGCTGAGGTCTACAACTGGGTCATGCGCGGCGCCAGGTGCCTCCCTTTGGTTGGTATTGTCGAGGCAATTCTCGCGGTACCACAAACTACTTTGTTAACAGATGCGGCAATGCGTCGCCAAAGATGGCAATGACAGAGTACTCTACTCCGCCATGATCACCGCATACATGGAGGAGAAGAGCAAGAAGGGTGAGATGCACCGGGCATTCAAGATGGGCACGAGGGAGCTTCGCTTCGAGATAATGTGCAGGGATAAAGGACGTCGCGGGACTAACCGCGAGAGGATCACCCATGAGTGCACGCTACGCCGCGATAGTTGCGTATGCACTTGTAACAAGCCCCTTCTTCTGCATAGGCCCTGCTCCCATGTCATAGCCGCCTGCTCGACGGTGGCGCAGCATCCCGGTCAGTACCTCTCTCACTATTTCACCAAGGAGGCGGTGATGCAAACATGGAGTGGAGAGATGTATGGTTACGCCGTTGTTGGCCATTTCACTGGCCATCCATCCTGGGAGCAACTAATCTGGGCCGCGGACATTGGTAGGCTCAAGGGAAAGGTTGGCCGGCGATAGGTACGACGCATCAGGAACGATATGGACGAGGCAGAAGCCGGACGTCGCACGAAGAAGTGCTCCATTTGCAGGGAGTCTGGGCACACCTTCAAGACATGCCCCACGCGAAATGCTCAGGACCAAGGAGACATCGGCATTCCGAACGTCACCACGGGGACCTCATCCGGTGCCCCGACTAGAGGCAGCGCACATGGGAGACGTTGAACCACGACCACGACAAAAATATTATTATTAATGTTGTTAATTATCATTTTAGTTAAGTGTTATGACGTTCTTCTGCAAGTTCTGTAATATCAGAGTGTATGAATTCCCAATCGAATGACAATATCACTTATCTTCCTTTTTACGAATCGTTCATACCTCAAACATCCTCGCTAAATTCTCCAAAAATTAACTGTACTACAACAACATACGATGATGATAAATGTAATTGCGAGTCCAACACATTGAAATAGGGAAAATGCATCGCTAGTTAATTTTTATGAAAATCACAAACCGCCTAAGTGAAATAGGAAAATAAGGGTTGGGGAATGGCAATATAGGAAGGAGACGACCGTGGCACCTCCACGCCATGGCCGCCGTTGTCATCAACGCCTCGAGCATGTGCCGCCCCCTCCGCGGCAAAGCGCGGCCGAGGTCTCCTCGTGCCACTCCGCTGTCGCTCACCGAGGATGGAGCTGAAGTCGCCACCATTTTCCCCGGTGAGGACGAGGGCGGGCATAGGGTCCAAGCTGCTGCCGCTTTGGTTCGGGACCGAACGGGCGTGTGGGCCACCGTGGGGTGCACCAACGCTGCTGTCATGCTGCACCGTCGCTCATCGCCGACGCTGCTGCCTCCCGTAATGTCGTCGCCTAGGCACTGAGTCATTGACCCTGTCGCCGCTCGTTCATATGCGCGTGCGTGTGTGGCGGGTGGAGCCACCCTAGGGTTAGGACAAACCATAGCGGGCCACCTGGATGGGTCGTGGGCCCATTAGCCATGGAACATGGCCCAAAAGGACTCATCGGTCTTGGCGTTTTTATAAAAAAGCCCTTGCGGTGTTCATAACAAGATTCTAGGGCTTCCACTCGGTGAAATTTGTGAAATAAACCTCGAAAAAGTTTTAGTTCTCAAGATCAAGTCCTTTAGGATTTATTTAATTACCAGAATTTTTTTACTGTTTTTAGTGTATGGAAATCTTGTCTATGCCTCAAAAAATAGTTGGAAATTACAGAAAATTATTGGAAATTAATGAATTGTTATTTACTACTTAAGTAAATCATTTTATTACGGTTACACTTGCTTTGACTTATGTGGTACATGTTGTACCTGTTGATTACCTTATTGTAATTATTTGTATGCGGCTATATAGTATTGTAGGTGACATGGATGGTATGTTCAAAACCATACGTACAGGGGAATTCCCAAAACTGAAGTATGATTGCTACAAGTACCTATTCTGCTGGGTGAGTGAAGCTAAGGATCATCTCGCAGCTCGGGACTTGAAGAGTTGCAGTCCGCTCTTACCAAAGAGGGATATGCATCTGTTGCAACTAAGAAGTGGGTTCTGATCTACTTGAGAAACCACTTGTGTTGAATTACGAGTTGAGCTCGTTGCTATTAGATCGTCTCAGTTCTGATGCATTCAACACATGAATGAGTCTCAGCATGCAAGATGTTGCTTCTATGGAACCATTCAGCATACATCGTGTGACCAATGCCAATGTTCTACAAATGATGGGCAAAAATATATATCAAAAGAAGACCTGATAGAACAGGCTATTTCATTTCTACCCACAAAAGATTATCCCGTAGGATCTGTCCTAAGGGAAAAACAAATTAAAAAATACATCGTTTTGTTTAGTACCCTACTCGAGATGGAAAGAACAAAAGACTTACACCAAGGTACGTTGGATGGCGTTGTTTTATCCATAGTGTCAACCAGGTAGACAAATTGACGTAGGGGCTGCAAGAAAAACAACCGCATGAAGAGGAGGAACACTAGGGTCTCTCCTGATCATGTACCTGCAGTTGAGAATAATGACATCAAACATGAGAACGGAGTAAATTGGGAATGATGCACTTCCAATATCTATCCACTTAAATTAGGAGTCAACTCAAGGTGTGTTTAGGAGGTTGTTACTATATAAAACACCAAATCTTGTCCATCCTAAATTAGTTAGCAATATTACTATTAGAAATTAAAGTTACTCGCTGTAATCTTTAATTCATGAGTTGAATAAAGTATTTCTAGTTTTTTGTGTGCATTTTTATATTTATATTTATGTGTATGCAATATTTTAATTCATGCAAATTATTTATTTCCTTCTTAGAGAATTATTGAAGTAGGTCCATGGAGGCACAACATGAACTTTGTCTCGTGGACAGTTGCATCACAAATTTGATCCTAAAGGACATAAAATATTTCTAGACATTCGGTTCAAAGATTGGCAATGTAGTGACCATAGCTGATAACTGTGGTAATATTGCAAGGTTTGGAAGAGCCATGGTAGTATTACCAATGGGAACTAAGATAATCACTGAGAATGCATTATTGTTCCTAGAATCCACATGAACTTTATTTAGTCTCAAAGATATCTATAAGAATTGTTTCCATGTAGAGATAGAGGAAGAGAATGGTTCAAAGTACATTCTCATCACAAAGAAGAAAATATATAGCAAGGAAACTATAGAAATATCTTCCCACTTTTTCCTCTGGATTGTACTTGTAACATCCCAAGAATCCAAAATTTGGGAAAGAGCTTGCTTTTTCAGATTTCGTTCAGTAGCAACCAAAGCACGTTTCATCTCCTTAGGTGAGAGGCATACCTTATCGAGATCGCTGTAGGACTCATCGTCATCAGAGGATTCAACGTCGTGGCTATCCTTGGCCATGAAGCCCATGCTGATGAAGCCCTAGACCTTCTTCTTGCCATGGGAATCATCCTCGTTATCCTCCGTCCCCGAGATTAATCCTACTGATGATTGTGATTCTTTCTCTTGCTTGCATGATGAATTGGCAAATCTGAAATCTACTCATTCCTCCATTGTAAATCAACTTAAAGATACCCTAGATGAACTAGAATCTCTCAAATCTAGTCATAATCATGTTTGCTTGGATGCTATCGCTTTAGATGCAACTCTTGTAGATGCTATTCCATCATCTTACTCAAATTGTGCTTTGCTCGAATTGAAATTGGATAGTGCTACTAAAGAATTGGTAAAATTTAATTCTGGTCACAGTTGCTCCCTTTGTAAGGATAGTAAGATTAAAATGAAGGAAATGACTGAAATGGTTCTTTATTCTAAGACTGTTTTGTGTGAAAACTGTTATAAACTCATAATTGAGAATGATGCTCTTAACAAGACTCTAGAGGAGAAATCTAAAATCAAAAAATCCATGTCTATGACTACATCCAAGAAAGTAATTGATTCTAATTCTTGTGCCTTTTGTGCTAAAATTGGGACTAATTTAGATGAGATACAAGAGAGTTTAGTCAAGTTCAAAGAACAGTTGAGTAGGATTAGGAATTCTTCTTGTGTGTCTTGTGAGGCTTTAAAGATTGAGGTAGCTATTCATAAAGAAAGATATGCTAGGGCAATCAAGTCGAATAAGTGTGCCACATGTAAGGACCTAGCCAAAGAAAATGACTATCTCAAAAAGACTCTTGAGAGATTCTCTATTGGGAAGAAGAACCTCAACATGATCCTCGATCAATCTAAGGTGAGTGTGAAGAAAAGTGGCCTGGGATTTAATTCCCTAGAGTATTCCAAGAACCACCTACCTAAGATTGTGAGAGTTGTTGAGAGTGGCAAGTTTGAGGGAGAACCCCCTGAGCCATCTAAGTTAGTCTTTATATCTGCAGGTTTTGCCCAAACCCCTTCTAGCAAGTTAGATGCTTCTATTTCAGTAGGCCAGACCTCTCAAAGGGTCAAGTATCATTGCATCTTCTGCAAGAAGGATGGCCACATAGTTGGGTTCTGCTTCTGTAGAGCCAAGGGTGAGAAGGAGAGAGTGTGTGCCTTGAGGTCCATTAGAGGAGTTCCTTCACCTACGACTGTCTCTAGAGCCAAGCAGTTTATCTTTCCTACTAGACATAGGCCTAGGTTTTTAGATGAATTCTTTGACTCCTTTGGTGGTTCTAGGCAGCATTTTGGATTAGGATATCATGAGGATGAACCACGGGTAGCATCTAGACAGGGGGAGTGTCGACCTTTTGGTAGGTCGATTCGGAGAGGTCTAGGTGTTTCATGTGTGCATTCTTGTGATTATCCTTCTAACCATTTTATTGCTGCTTCTACTGCTGTTCCTAGGCATAGTGTGGCTCAGTACTGAATTTCCAAGTCTTTTATCACTAACCCCAGTACTGAGGCACAGATGTTTCCTGCTTACGCCCTATAGGTCCGACATGCGAGGAAGGAGGACATATGACTTGTTGACTCTGAGTGTTCTCGACACATGACCGGAGATTCTAGATGGTTCTCCTCCCTCACACGTGCATCTGACAACGAGTTGATCACGTTTGGGGATGCTTCTACTAGGACCGTAACAGCCAAAGGCACCGTGCGCGTCAACAACAACTTTATGCTTAAGAATGTCGCTTTGGTAAGTAAGCCGATGTATACTAGTCTGGTGACCTCCTTGGGTATATTTTACGGTTTCTAAGGAGCCTTGAGAACCATTAGGAGTGACAATGGTATAGAATTCAAGGACTCATTTTTTGCCACTTTCTGCACTGAGGACTTGAGCACCAATTCTCTTCACCTAGAGTTCCCCAGCAGAATGGGGTTATTGAAAAGAAGAACAGAACCCTTGTAGAGATGGCTAGGACTATGCTAGATGAGCATAGCACACCTTGGAGGTTTTGGGCTGAGGCGATCTCTACTGCTTGCGATGTGTCCAATAGGGTTTTCTTGAGATCAATCTAGGCAAGACTTCCTTTGAGCTTAGATTTGGCCATAGATTTAGAGTCTCTCATTTCAAGATATTTGGTTGCAAGTGTTTCACTCTTAAACATGGAAACTTGGATAAATTTGAATCTAGATGTTATGATGGTATTTTTCTTGGATATCCTGCTCATTCTCGTGGCTATCGTGTATTTAATTTGGATACTAACAAAATTATTGAGACTTATGAAGTCACTTTTGATGAGGCTAGTCCTGGTACTTGACCCGATGGTGCAGGTACACAGGTTCTTAGTGATCGAGAGAGTATCATCATCGATGACGACTCTGACATAGAGGATGAGGACCCAATCCATCCTCTAGTCACTCCTGAGATGATTGGAGAGCTTGCTTCTACTTCTCCAGCTTCAGCAGAGCAGCCTCTTCCCACCTTCACCGGCGCTTAGAGTGGCTCTACTCCTACCTCCAAAGCCCATGAGGTAGAGGCCACATCTGCACCAGGACCTCCTCTTCATATTCAGCAATGACACCCTCCTAAGCAGATGATTGGGGATATCCATGAACGAGTTACTCGCCCTAGGTTTATCTCTCTATATTCTCATGCGTATTCTGCTTTTGTTGCGTCTTGTGGACCCTAAGATGTCACACATGCTTTATCTGATTTCTCTTGGGTTAATGCCATGCATGAAGAGCTTGAAAATTTTAAAAGAAACCAAGTCTGGACCTTAGTTGAACCTCCACCTAATAACAGTGTAATTGGAACAAAATGGATTTTCAAGAATAAGCATAGTGAGGATGGGTTAGTAGTTCGCAACAAGGCTAGGCTTGTAGCTCAAGGTTATTCCCAGGTAGAGGGCTTAGACTTTGAAGAGGCCTTTGCTTCTGTAGCTAGATTAGAAGCCATTCGCATATTGCTAGCTTTCACGGCATCTAAGGGCTTTCAGCTTTTTCAAATGGATGTCAAGAGTGTTTTTCTTAATGGTTTCATAGAAAAAGAGGTCTATATCAAGCAACCCCCTGGTTTTGAAAATCACAAGTTTCCAAACCTGTGTTTAAGCTCTCAAAAGCCTTGTATGGATTGAAGCAAGCCCCTAGAGTTTGGTATGGTAGGCTTAAGAGTTCCTTGCTTAAAAATGAGTTCAAAATAGGAATGATAGATAAAACCTTGTTCACTCTCAGGCAGGGCAGTGACTTTTCACTAGTTCAGATTTATGTGGATGACATCATATTCGGTTGTTCTTCTCATGCTTTGGTATCCAGATTTTCAAATTCTATGAGTAGGGAATTCGAAATGAGTATGATGGGTGAACTGACCTTCTTCCTTGGTCTTCAAGTCAAGCAACTGAAAGAATGTACCTTCATTCATCAAAGCATGTACACAAAGGACCTTCTTAGGCGCTTCGACATGGGAAGAAGCAAGCCAATGTTTACTCCCATTGCCACTTCTACTGTGTTGGATCCTGATGAGGATGGAGAGCCCGTGGACCAAAATGAGTACCATAGCAAGATCGGCTCCTTCTCTACCTAACGGCGTCGAGGCCGGACATACAGTTTGATATGTGTCTATGCGCTCGATTTCAAGCTTCCACTCGTGCCTCACATTGTCAAGCAGTACATCGCATCTTCAGGTACCTTCAGGACACTCTTGACTTTGGACTCTGGTATTCTTCTGATTCTGCTCTCTCCATTCGGGCTTTTTCTGATGTTGATTTTGCGGGGTGTAGAGTGGATAGGAAGAGTACTTCTGACATCTGTCACTTCTTAGTACGTCTCTTATTTCTTGGTCATCTAGAAAGCAATCCTCTGTTGTATAGTCCACTGCCGAGGCAGATTATGTAGCTGCAGTCAGTAGTTGCTCTCAGGTTCTTTGGATCTTGTCTACTCTCCGGGACTATGGGTTGTCCTTAAATGGTGTTCCTCTTTTCTGTGACAACACCAGTGCCATAAACATTGCCAAAAACCTAGTGCAACACTCTAGGACCAAGCATATTGACATTAGATATCATTTCTTTAGAGACTATGTAGAGAAGGTTGATGTTGTGCTTCACTTTATCGAGTCCGAGCAGCAGATTGCAGATATTTTCACTAAGGTTCTTGATTCTTCTCGTTTTGCTACTTTGCGAGGAGAGTTGGGGGTTATTAGTCCTCTTGGCCTGTTTTGAGAGGGGGTTTGATCTTTTGCATCCATTGTGCCATATTGCATTTTAAAATCATCAACTTGCATTGTAATATAATTACATGGAGCTTTGACTATTATCCTTGTATGACATGATATCATGCTCTACATCTTGCCATGTCTTGTGCTAGTTTGCTAGATTTATTATTGCCTTCCATGTGTAGCTTAGCTTTTTCCATGCTAGCTCTATTAAATGTGAAAAACTTGAATTAAAACATGACTTGTTGGATCTTGTGACTAGTTTTGCTCTAGTGATCCTCTTATGATTCATAGCATGTCAACTAGGCTAAGTTGAGTCTTGAACCTAAATTGAGCTTTAGATTGAGCTATGCTAGTTCCTTATTGAAGCATGAGTTCGTATTAGCTTTTTGTTCTTAAACTAAGTCAAGAAAATGAAAAATGATCTCTTATGTGCGAAAAAACTGATATCGCCAATTATTTCTCATGAGACAGCTTGCCATTGCACTAGGCATGAACTCAGGGGGAGTTTTGGATGACCTAGATCACTCTCTTAAGTTTTTTGCTTGGGATGGTCATGGCACGGTTTGAGATCTAGCATATAGCTAAGAAAACAAAATTTTGTGACAAATAGTTGAACCTTAGGAGGCAGTTGTGGATGGCTCCTAGTCCAGGACTTACTTTGCTAAGATAAAACCAAAAATACATTTTAGCAAGTGCTAAATGTGCTAAATATGTTTAATTACAACTTCTTGATAAAAAATGATTCAGCATTGAACTTGTAGCGCTCTAAATTGACTCAATTGTAGATTCTTGGTTCATTTAGTTTATTGACATGACTTAGCTCATTTTTGGATACCTTTAGCTAAATTATGATCTTTAGCACCTTGACATGCTAAACATTCATCTAATCTCATATTATTGCTCATTTGACTATAGCTTTGCTATATATGATTTGCCATGATATAAAATAGTTACTTCACATAATATGACTTGGTATAATACTTGTAAAGTCGCCTTGGATAATTTTCATAGCTCCTTATGCTAAAAATGAATAAATTACAGCCACTCCATTTCATTCATACTCTATCTTCTTTCATGCATCTTGATAACTCCATTGTCAAAGGGGGAGAGAGATTGGTAAAAATGCTGCTTTAGAGCATGATTTGGCGTTTTCGTGCAAAGTCAAAGTCTTACTAAAATTGGAGCTTTAATGTTTTGTTGTGATCCTATTGATATTTTGATTTCTTTTCACCATGACCAAGGTCAAATAGAACAATTGTTCTTTTCATATGGACCTAGAGTGAGTTTTCCTAACTCTTTTGGTGAACGTAAAGTTTTTGTGAAATTCTTGTCATTTTCAATAGCTTCATTACCCTTTGCCTCAATTGGTCACTTCCACCTCTTTGCATTCCTCTTGACCATTTGGAGCTCTATTTGCATTTTTCCTCCCTATTGTCTAAAACTACCTCCAAATTGCATTTTTGAGAAATTAACAATGGGTTCGTCAAGGGGGAGATTGAAGGACCGTGTGAGAGGGTCCTGAATTATGTTGTGATGAACCATTACAATTTGGGAAGGTCAGAAAATTATTTTGCAAATTTATCAGAGTTTATAGGTTGCATAAGATATTTTACTGCTAACTTGGGCCAAGTTGTGAAGAACTTATGCCCAAAAACGATTTCTTTATCTTCGAATGTGCAGGGTCGCCTGGAGTCAACTACAGTCAATGGCAAGGATCGAGGCTAAGCTCATGGAGGAGCTGAGTCCTAGAACGATCAAGGATGCCGGGGTGATCTCAAGCATGGCACGAGAAAGCGGAAATGTTGAAGGGAAGTTCGAACGATAGGATTGCACCATATGGCTTGGTCGGTCCAAGTGAGGCATGGTCCGATGGAACCGGAACGGGAGAGACTTGCCGATGTACGGCAAACCAGTGGTGCATCTACATGTGGTAAGCATGGCGATTGCTTGCGATGGATGGAGAAGACCGGGTCAAGGAAAGGTATTTTGATAGTTTAACCAAAATACCAAAAACTGCTTCAAAATAAAACCGTGGCGCCTGAGCGGCGTTTGGAAAGGCGGTTTAGGTTATGGATGGAGAAACTGGTATGATCAAGTTGGATCAAAGCTATGTACTTAGCGGATTCGGGCTTATGCGCTTCAAAAAGCGTGCATAAGAGTAGATGTTGAGTTAAAACCTGTGTTTGTGGTGTCACTACTACACAAAACGTCATCACAGACGGTTCTAAATCGTCATCACAGACGGTTTTGTGAACCATCTGTATTTATTCGTCTGTGATAACAAGCGGTCATCACAGACGGTTTTCATACCGTCTGTGAAAATAGTTATCACAGACGGTTCTGAACAAGAATCGTCTGTGATAGTAATTATCATAGATGGTTCTACTTCAGAACCGTCTGTGATAGTCTATTTTCACACACTGTTCTGAACAAGAACCGTCTGTAATAGTAATTATCACAGACAGTTCTTGTTCAGAACCGCATGTGATAATTTTTTCTATTGCAAAAAAAATACTTTCATTTCATGTATACACTCATACACATACATTTCCATTTCTCAAGCCTCCCAAACATGAATTCATTGATACACATACATGGACTCCCAACTCCCAAGTCTCCCAATAAATTTCTCAAGCCATGGATTCATGGATACACTCATACACTCGATCATATACAAGTACCAACAGAAGTAGAATCTGGAGGAAAATCTAAGAGAAATCTAGATATGAATTTAACACAAGTACCACAAGCTCATACATACAATCTGGATATGAATCTAACAGAAGCTCATATACAACAGTACCAATAGAACCTCATATACCAGAGACGTCGGCGTTGGAGGAGGACTGGAGGAGCTCGGCGTCGGTGTCGGAGGAGGACTAGAGGAGGTCGGCGTTGGTGTCGGCGTCGACTCTCAGCTGTTGGGGAGGAAGATCGCATCGGAGGTTGGGGACTGCGGGAGCAAGGGAGGACCTGAGCCCGGAGGAGTAGCGGGGGGCTGGGAGCTACGGGAGGACCGGAGGAGCAGCTACCAGCCGGAGCTCGGAGGAGGACTGCCGGAGAAAGGGAGGACCGAGCTCAGAGGAGGACCAGGACTGCGAGACTGAGCGCCTAGAGGAGGTCGGCCATAATATATAAGGACAACACCAAAATATTTTGCCTCCCGCGCACGCGTTCAAAATTTTCAAATTCCCGCGTTGTGAATCACAGACGGTTTCATACAAAAACCGTCTGTGACGACAAATCACAAACGGTTCGTATCACAAACCGTCTATGATAAGTACCTCATCACAGACGGTTCTTAATATGAACCGTTTGTGATCAGTACCTCATCACAGACGGTTGGTATTAACAACCGTCTGTGATTTTGATTTACCATGGCTTCAAATTTTTCTTACTCTGTGATTTTACCATGGCTTCAAATATTCCTACTTTCTGATTTTATCATGGTTTGAAATTTTCCTACTTTCTGATTTTACCATGGCTTCAAATATTCCTACTCTGTGATTTTATTGTGGCTTCAAATTTGAAGCCATGGTAAAATCAGAAAGTAGGAATATTTCTCGCCTTTGGTGTTCTTGCTTGCTGTGATATGTGTGAACATATCTAAAGCCATATTGGCTATCATCCATCCACGAGCAAGTCATATTCACTATTTTTGATTTTTTCCCTGTTTTTGTGTAACTTTCCCTCAAACAGGAAAATGTCAAAACTTTGGCAACGATTTTCTCGATCGTTGAGTGGAATAGGTTCTTGACATCCTAGAGAGGGTGCATACCAAATTTCAAGTTATTTGGAGCTTTGGTTTGAGAGTTAGCTCAATTTTTAATTTTGACCCGATTTTAGTGCAGCAGAGCTTCACGAACCAAAAGATCCAAATTCTCTCAAGTTCTTTCAGATTTTTCTGTTAGGATAGGTTCCTAAGAACATGATCTAGCCTTGGGTTAAGATTCAAATCATTTGGACTTGTGGATCAAAAGTTTTGTTGTTTTTTGTATTTGAAATAGTGTTGAATTAACTGTTCTTTTGTTTTACTGTTCATTTCCTAAAAACACTGTAGCTGTACTATTTCCTTTGAATTTTTGGCATCATGATCTTCGTAGCTTCTCATAGCTATTAGAATGAAAAATTGGTAAATACTTAGAAAAATTTGAAAACACCATTCACCTCTCTCTATTGTCGTACCGGTCCTACACATTTTCAAGAAGTAAGAACTCATATATCTGAATAACCCTGTTATAAAACCGAGTAGATACTGTACGAAGCCATGTCCCAGTGCACCTCACCCAATCCAACACTTCATCTGACCTACTTATCGGTGTGGTTATGTCACACCATCCTCGATGAGCTGTGCAGCCCTGCAGCTGAACTTTTATAAAACGACTAGTGGGTACGATATCAAATTATCAATGAGGAACAGAAGAAGACATCAAGCCCATGCCGCCGAGTTGTACCATTTGTTGGGGACATCACAAGGAAATTGATAAGCTACCAGGTGACTAGATGCAAGAACGACTGAGCAGGACATCAGTTGTCCGCTAGCTGTAGGAGCATGCATTCCTACGTGAGAAATGAAGAAATTCACGAAAGGAAAAGGGCACATTGATTGCCCTGAAGTGTACAGCAAGCAAACATAACGTGGTGGTTGTTCCGTTCATGCCATTGATCTCTCTTGGCCGGCGGTCATTCAATGTGCCATGTAGTACTGTCTGAGCTAGCTGCGTAAATGTGCACAGCTGAGAGATTTCAAACAAAGTAGATGCAGATAATTAAGCTAGCACAGGTGAGAGCTGAGTTGGGTGTGCCCGATTTATTCAGCATTTGATATATATCTTTCACAACTGGCAACACTGGTACTAGAATGCTTTAACAACTGCTGTGGTGCCTGCATGGGACAAGGCAATACTATCTCCCAACATCATTCATAGTAGTAGCTCTAAGCACCTACTCCACACAACACGATTTGAAATTGTATTCCTAGACTCCTAGTTGAGCAATTTTATTTAATAAATGGCGTTGTACGTTTTACAGACGGAAAACCCCATATTCTATTCAATCTATTGCTCCATTAGACAAGCTAGCCCCATACTCTCCCTGTTCATTCGTTAGTATGGACTAAAAGCGGGTGGTTTAGGATAAAACAAATTTAATAAAAGTAGCAATATACTTCTTTTTTACTTGATGTTTTTTTGTTTTTTACGGTCTTTGAGATGCGTTTTTTACGGGTACTTTTTATAACTTTACATTAAGATGTATTGATAAAACTATAAGAAAAAATTGTATTGTAGGTCTCTAAACTTGTGAGGTTGTGCCATATAACTCTTTGAACTTACATTTTACTATCTCAGCCCCCTAAACATGCGAGGTTATGCCACTTAGCTCCTTGAACTTACATTTTACTTTCTCAGCCCTCTGAACTTACGAGGTTGTGCCACTTAGCTCCCTAAAAATTTGTGTTGAAGCGAAGTTCGTCAGATGCGACTTCGTCCCCTCCGAGTCCGATGGACTCATCGCCGCCCCGTTTCGACCGTGTTCATCGTTGCCCATCACCTCACTCCGACAAAAATGGATTCTTCGGGCCCAAGAACGCATCGTGCTCACGTCTTCGCTGGAGCTCCATCGTCTCAGCTTGCCAGCGGCCTTGCTCTTGCCTCCTTTGAGTCGGCCGTGAGAGAGAGAAGTACATTAGGTAAGTTGTGTCTGCAACATTGCTGAGTAAGCTTCAACTAATTACAATTCTTGGTAGAGCAGGGCACAGTATTTCTCTTTCACAGTGAATAGTTGAATTTTAATTCTGCTTTGACGCTGGGAATGTACTTCTTTCTCTCTCACACGTCCGACTCAGAGGAGGCAAGGGCAAGGGCGGCTGCAAGCTGCGACGGTAGCTCCGGCGAAGACGCGAGCACAGTGTGATCCCGTATACAAAGAATCAGTCTTTTCGGTGTGAGGTGACGGGGACAATGAACATGACCAAAATGGGGTGGCGACGAGTCCACCGGACTCGAAGGGGACGAAGTCGCCGGCATCACATCCGATGAACTTCGCTTCAACGCAAGTTCAGGAAGCTAAGTGGCACAACCTCACAAGTTCAGCGGACTGAGAAAGTAAAATGCAAGTTCAGAGAGCTAAGTAGCACAACCTCGCAAGTTCAGGGTGGCTGAGAAAGTAAAATACAAGTTCAGGGAGCTAAGTAATATAACCTCGAAAGTTAAGGGATCTACAGTGCAATTTTCTCAAATTATAATATTATGAAAGTATTTTTAAGGACAGATCTAATGATATAATTTTCACATAACTAATCTAAATAGTTTTGAAACAATTGGTGATGAAACTTTAGAAAGTTTGACACCACGGATTCTCAGATGTCAAGAAAAAAAGAACGGAGCTAGCATACAAATTTAATCCAGGTACGATAAGTTTCCTGTACGTTTCCTTGGTAAATGTACACATGTTGTAGGATCGTATAGTGCAATCGGAGGGGGGGGGTTGAATGATTGTACCGATTTTCTTCCCAACAAGACCAAATAACTCGTACGTGGTGACTCCTCATAGTCGTGCACTGATCGCCTCTGATCTGCCGATGCTGTTGACTACGATCAGACGAAATTTTACAACATGTGAATGTAGAACGTGAAGTCGACGAACAAGTGCTATCCCGCCGCGCACTGCTTGGAAGGAGAGCGCGTCGAAATCGATGCTTAGAGAAACACCCCGCCGGCGAAGACTATTTGGAATATATTTGATTTTTATTTCTTAATCTTGTTATGTGGTTACAAAGTGCCATTCACGGCACCCCTCAAAACTTTCTCATGAAAGCCGTCTCAAACTTCCCTGCAAAAGCCACGGGGAACTCCTAACCTCTGCCTCCTTTTAAAGGGTAGAGTCCTAATTCGTATCCTCAACGACGCGGATACATAATCCTATCTCTTCCGAAAATCAAGGGACCCTAAACCCTTCCAAACACGGGTTTTCCAATATCTATAAACCTTCCAGATATGGAACACCTTCTATATCTCCTTACGCCGTAAGCCTTTAGGACTACACCTCCTGAAGCTTCTCTGTTCATCATGCATACACCTTTGATCTCCACGTGTCCCAGCATGAGCTCAACCACCTCGTGACATCTTCGACCACTTGGACCTCATATTTCCCCATCCTAGTCCCGGTCCTCCTCGTCATCGACCATGATCGTCTTCTTGCCCAACCTATACATGCAAAGACCAAAGAATATTTTCCTGGCACAAGTTCTCTAACTTGACTAATATTAGTCCACATACCCATAACACACTCTCAACCATCAATAATCACTATCCAAATCATCTATCAAGTCCACGACTAGCTTCATGATGTCCACGACCAACTTTATGATGTCTACGACCAGTTCCAAGAAGTTTACGACCACTTCCAAGAAGTTTATGACCACTTCTAAGAAGCCTACGACCAGTTTCAGTTCTACCAGGGTCTACGACCAGTTCTTACTCGACCACCGGCAGTTACTGTAGCTCCCGTCCACAGACCATGTATTGTAGCACTCGAAGCCTACGATCATGCACTGTAGCTTCGACCTCCGATCATTCCATCGACCACGAGCAGTCGAAACCTCTCACGACCACGTTCAGCTACGACCACGTTCAGTTGAAACCTTCTACGACCACATTCAATTACGACCACGTTTAGCTGAAGTCTTTCATGACCATGCAGTACTCGATGAATAGTACTTATGATGAATAGTACTCGTAGCTACAGTACTCAAAAAGGTCATCGCTTGTAGTGAACAGTACTTATGATGCACAGTGCTTAGAGCTACAGTGCTTGAAACTACAGTACTCATAGCCAAACGGAACAATTGGAACTTTCACAAATGCCAAATCCAAAACAACCCAATGTCAATTATTCATCGTTAAAATTCACGACCCATCCACGTAGGCTAACCCATGTCTAAAACGCCGTATATAAAAGAGCGAAGGAGTAACTTATATCCATTTCGCGGAATAGGTCCTCTGGTTCATCATTACACGCCTGTAAATTTTCTGTTCGTAGACATGCATGAGAACCGAAGACTGATATATAACTACGCATCCATCCACGACTTCTCATCAAGCTCATATATACCATTTGGAACACGTACGCTTGCAGTCTCACTATATCACAAACACCATGGTGACCTTCACGGCACATCGGACCGAGTCCGAGCTGGTGTCGCCGGCACGGGCGACGCCGCGTGAGACCAAGGCCCTCTCCGACCTCGACGACCAGCGGATGCTCCGGTACTACGAGACGGTCGTGGGATTCTTCCGCTGCAACAGCAGCAGGCCGGATAACCCGGCTAAGGCCATCAAGGCGGCCCTCGCGGAGGCGCTGGTGTACTACTACCCCATCGCCGGCCGGCTCCGGGAGGCCGCCGGAGGGAAGCTCGTGGTGGACTGCACGGCGGAAGGGGTGGTGTTTGTAGAGGCCTGTGCGGACGTGCGGCTGGAGGAACTCGGCCAGCCGCTGTTGCCGCCGTACCCGTGCGTCGAGGAGCTGCTGTGCGATGTGGGCGACACGAGAACCGTCGTTGGCAAGCCATTGCTCCTGATTCAGGTACTACGTGTGTGGTTTTTTAGTTGCATGTGTAACGCGATTTTCGTTTCCTTTTACAATAGGCATGGCATATACATGCATTGCTCTAGTCAAGCAACGCAGTACGTCTATATGTCATAATCTGTCACTTTCGGCAGCGGACATAGATGATGGCGAAGTGGCAATGCTGTATATATGGCATTGAGCGCGTTCTTTGCAGAGTCAGAGGTCACTGGCCTGCTGCACGCCTAGCTTGCCATCTTTCTATAATTTAATTCCTAGCTAGTATTGGGGAAGAGAACGGATCTAGATGGCAAAACAATGTGGCGTTAAGGCATGTACAATAGGGTGACATCAGCCGTCTATAATACTTGCCACGTAAGATTTTTTGTGACATAGATGAGAGAGAAGGAAGAGAGAGGTAGAAGCCGTCTGGCATGTAACAGACGGTCTATAAGGTCCTTATAGACATCACTTTTGTTGTTGTATCTATGCCGTCTGTAACTCACATGTTTTGTAACCTCATTTTATAGGGGACATTTATAGACAACTTATTGTATGAGTTGTGTTTAGTTTTGTTTACAGATGACATGGACGATATTACAGACAACCACTATCTATACCACTGTACATGCCCTTAGCGTCTTATATCAGTTATATGGATTTACTCGGGAGTTCATTGGAAATTGCAGAGATTATTCTTGCGATAGCTTGCTACCACTGCTGACTTTGTTCCTTGGTGTGTGTACGTTGTAGGTGACGCGGCTAAAATGTGGAGGATTTGTTCTCGGTTTCCACATGTGCCATAACATTGCTGATGGCTTTGGCATGGCTCTGTTTATCAAAGCTATAGCTGACTTGGCACGTGGAGAAGCAGCCCCGACCATTTTGCCCGTGTGGAAAAGGGAGTTACTAACAGCAAGTAGCTTACCCCCCGTCACACACCTGTACCCAGTATATGAATCAGTACTGAATGGCTTAGGCTGCACAACTGATGACCCGATGCTGTCAACTCCACCCGAGAGCATGGTAGTCCAGTACTTCCTCTTCGGGCCAAGAGAGATATCAACACTACGAAGTCACATACCGGGATACCTTGCCCAATCTACCACGATCTTTGAGTTGCTAACCGCTGTCATGTGGCGGTGCCGTACAGCAGCTCTGGGATACGACGCTAGTCAGCGCGTGCGTCTGATGATTACTATGAATGCACGTGGGAGGTGGAATAGTCACACCCCTATCCCGCGGGGATACTATGGCAATGCACACCTCTCTCCCATAGTAGAAGCCACCGTCGATGAGCTCTGCGGCCAGCCACTTGCCCGTACACTTGAGCTCGTGCGCAAAACCAAGCTCAACATGACGAAGGAGTACATGAAATCAATGGTGGAGGCGATGGCATTGTTGCGTGAGTGGCCACCTTCCACAATGGACAGAATTTATGAGGTTTCTGACATAAAATGGACTGCAGCAAATGTGTTAAAGTTTGGGTGGGCTGAGCTGGCCGGTGGTGGCATTCCGTTGGCTGGGGACCTCACTTCAAAGTTAGGAAGTGACCACATGAGGTGCAGGAATGAAGATGGTGAGGTCTCGACTGTGGTGTCAATGCTATTGCCAAGGCTAGCGATGGACAGGTTTAAAAGGGAGATCGCATTTTGGTTGAACAAAAATGATGAGAAGAGTTTAACTATACTGAGTTCCCTCTAGCAAAGTATATCGACATGGTTCATTAATTAACTAATGGGAAGTTATGCTGAACAATGCTTTTGGCCCCATGTCAAACGCATTTCCCTCTAGCATTCTGAGGTTGTTGTGTATCCCAATGAAACAATAGGAATTTTAGATACCATGCATGCCACCATGTAGATCCAATTTATGTGTTTTGTTTTTGCGATGAGATCCAATTTATGTATGTGTCACTCCAACAGTTATATTGTTCAGGTTTCTGCCACACCTGCATTTTTTTTTTAAAAAAAATTGCTTGATGTTCTTACTTTTCCAAATTTTCATGGATACCATTACCAAATTTCGTTGGCCACAGCCACGGCTAGAAACCGAGCTTGTACAATTCGCCACACCTGCATTTTTTTAAAAAAATGCTTGATGTTCTTACTTTTCCAAATTTTCATGGATACCATTACCAAATTGTGTTGACCATAGCCACGGCTAGTAACCGAGCTTTCCAACATAGCTCTATACAATTCGTTATGGTAAAAAAAAATCATAGAGAAATCCAACCGTTTTGATGGCTTAAATTCTTAAGTAAATTTTAATTAGAAATAATGTGAAATTTGGAAAACGAAATAAATATGCAAATAATGTTAAATTTGAAAATAGAATTATTTTGGAAATAAAGTTAACATCAGAATTAAAATCAAGTTATAAATATATAAATATTAAATTGCGAACTACAACTAAATTCAGAATGGAATGAAGTTTAGAATTAGAGTAGCTCGAGAAACAAGCCAAATGAGAAAAAAAAAGCTTAAATATATAAATTAAAACTCAGAGATACAATTAAATCCAAAAAAATTTAATGTATATTTTTGTAATATGGTAATTCATTTGTAATCCAACCAGTAGGACAGCTAGTTTCTACAGTAGCTATTGTTGGTTCAGACTCTAGAAAAGGCATTATAATGGTTTCCCTTGAAACAAGATTTTTCTCTATTACAAAAAATAAATGGGACTGTGTATTCATAAGATGATTGAATTTTTGTTAAGTATAAATCACGTTTTTTATTCATTGGATCAATATCCAATCATATGACACATCAATCTCTGCACAAATTCAATAGTCATAACAATTAATTTAAACTTAAGAAAATTTTAAACAATTTAAAAATAGCAAATCTAAAAATAAATATAAAGATGTCGCTCCAGCCCCACCCCTGTTGCCCTTTCCCTTCCCTCGCCTTCTCCTTCCTCCGGCCTCCGATCGGATCCCATACCATCCCATCACCTGACCCACAACCCAACCTCTCTCCCACCACCCACCACCCCACCCCCACCCACATCCCCGGCGCCGCGCCCAGATGACTCTGATCGACGATGAGGAAACTCTAGACACGCCGCCGAAGAGGGTGCATTCGCCACCGGGCCAGCTCCCCTGCGGAAGGTGATCGTCATTTCCACCAAGGAGTTATAGCCCTCAACACCCTTCACCGAACACGCGCCCCTAACTACCGCCATTCATCCCCCCAGGACGGCTGAGCTCAGTCGTTATTGCGCCGCGCGACTTCAACGCCAGTTTGTCAAAAGGAAAGTGCATTCAATCCCCTTCCCCCTCTCCAAAAACCTCCTCCCTAGCTCGGCGCCCCACATCGCTGCTATCCCATCGGCACGTCACCGAGGGCTCTGTAGCAGCTGCGGCCAGAGCGCCTTACTCGGCATTCACTCCGTGGAGGAAAGCCGGGAATCAAGGGATGGGGGATGGTTGGCAGCTGGTCAAGAAGCCTTACTGGTGGCGCCGCGATGGGCGTCGCGCCGTGCTTTTGAGCCGAATAACTTCTCGACAGAGGCAAGCATTCAAAGACACCTTCAATGCCCAGCTACGCCTCTTCCTCAGCAAAACGAGAGGAAGGTGTTTCCACTGCCTAGCGCAAGACCACAAAGCGGTTGTTTGCCGAGACCTCGTTAAATGCTTCCTCTGCCTCCCAAGTGGTTATCGTGCAAGCTTTTGCTGTCATAGGCAGCGCCGACCTCCCCTACCTGTGCTTAGACAACGGGCTCCCCCGTCGCAACACCGGCCTCCTCAAGCTCCGACGAAGACGCCGACCCCTATCCACGGCCATACCCCCTGGCCATGGCTTTCCTCGGTGCCACGGACACCTGCCCAGCTGAGGACTACCACGTCATCAACAACACCGTGGAGCTTGATAGAGATCGATATGACTAGGAGGCCACCGCTCTGGTCACCTAGATTCTCAAAGGAGGCATGGCGGCCGACAACACGACTATGGCCAACGAAGGCCTCGAGATCCACGTCCGGCTATGGCTTTCTGTCAGTCATGCGTTCAGGGCGGCTATGTTCTTCTAGGTGCGCCTCTGCCTCGAGGGGCTTCAGGTGCATGCCAGGAGGCATGACGTCGTCGAGCGCGTCATCAGCCGTAAGTGCTCACTGTAGTCCCTTGAAGGCGTGTCGGCAAGGAGGGAAGACACAAGGGCGTTGAATGTTAGATTTAATCTTGTTTTGGAATTTTTTGTTAGCTTTTCCTTTTAGCTTTTCGTGTCTGAGTTGTACTCAAGAAATGAGTCCGTATATGAGTATGAGTTGAGCCTTTATAAGGGGCATAGGAGCAAGCTATGTAATGTGAAAAAGGAGAGAAGAAAAAAGAAAAAGGAGCAGGGTGCTCCCGAACCAATTGATCTGTGTCTCGGTTGTTTGTTTTGTCCTGGTGTTTGTTCGTTCTCAAGAAAAGCAACCAACGCAGCACAGCTACCAGGTGCTAGCTAGCTTCCTGTGAAAAGAAGGAAGACCAGGAGGTTGTGCTATCACGTGAAGGCTACATCGAGCAGGAAGGCGCGGCGGTTCGTGCTAGTCACGTTGAGGGCAGGAAAGGCAGCGGGACCCACGGAAGAAAAAGGAGAGCGCAGCTGTTCTCGCAGAGAGCAGAAGCCGAGCGTTTCTCTGGAACGTTTTCTCCGGAACGAAGCGAAGGACAGAGCAAAGTCAAAGAAAAAGTTCCAACAGTTGGTATCAGAGCGTTCTGATCTTGGTAGTACCTGAAGATCATGGGCGACAAGGTGAAGACCCGGGATGGGCCATTCTCTCTCCTATATCCTGTCCTGACGACCGACAATTACCCGGTGTGGGCTATGAAGATGAAAGCGAATATGCGCGCCCAGGGAGTCTGGGGTGCAGTCGATCCGAAGGCGAAGGACAAGGAGGTGGATGACAATGTGGACCAGACGGCTTTGGCCATCATCTACCAGGCGGTGCCAGACTCCATGATGCGGCAAGTCATCGGCAAGGAGACGGCACGTGAGGCGTGGGTGACACTTCAGAAGATGCACGAGGGAGTTGATCGTGTGAAGGAGGTGCGGCTCCAGAATTTGCACACTGAGTTCGAGAATCTCCAGATGGGAGAAACCCAGTCGGTGGACGAGTTCGCCGGCAAGTTGATTTCACTGTACAATCAGATTGTCTCTCTCGGCGGTAAGATGGAGGAATCTGTGGCAGTGAAGAAATACCTGCGTGTGTTACCAGAAAAGTTCGTACCTGTCGTCACCACGCTCATGTACTCCCCGGATCTGGAGACAAAGAAGATCGAGGAGATCACCGGTTCCCTCAAGGAACATGAGGAGCTACTGAAGGGGTATCAGTCTCGTAACGAGCAGAGGTATCAGTCTCATAACGAGCAGGTGTTGCTGTTAAAGGGAGATACAAGAAGCGAGCGTGGGCGAGGCAGCAGAGGAGGACATGGAGACGGGGTTAGGCAAGGTGGTGGTGACAGATCACGTGATAAGTCACATGTCAGGTGTTTTAAATGTGAAGAACTCGGTCACTACGCGGCGGAGTGTCGCAGTCACATAAAGTGTTTCAAATGCGACAAGTATGGGCACTATGCTTCGGATTGTCCAAACAAGAAGCAGAACGCGGAGGCAAACATCACCCGAGCTTGTGAAGACGATGACGAGCCAGCCCTGCTTTTCTCCTTATGTGACAAAGAGGCGTCGGTCATGATGATGTTGAATGAGGAGAACGTAGTCCCTAAACTACGTACGGAGGAAGGCAACCGTGATCACACTGATTTGTGGTACTTGGACAATGGAGCAAGCAATCATATGACAGGAGATCGCTCTATGTTCTATGAGCTTGACGAGAAGATTTCGGGGAAGGTCAAGTTTGCTGACAGCTCGACGGTGGAGATAAGAGGCAAAGGTTCAATGTTATTGCGATGCAAGAACGGTGATCAGAAGATGCTACCTGATATTTACTTTATACCGAGTCTGTGTAATAACATACTCAGTCTCGGGCAGTTGGCGGAACGGGGGTGCAAGGTGGTGCTACAGGATGAGTTCTTGTGTGTCTATGACAAGAACAAAGATCTGTTGATGAAGGTGAAAAGATCTCCGAACCGGTTGTACAAAATTTATCTAAAAACTTGTAAACCGGTTTGTGTGAAGGACAGCCTGGAGGAGCCAGAGTGGGAGTTGGGTATCAAACCAGAACATGGCGGGACCCAGGAGTGGCACGTAGTTGGTGCAGCAGGCGGAGCCTTGGGAGGTCCATACGGCATGCAGCAAGGCGCACATGGTGCTCCAAGGGGCGGTGAGTCCCACGCGCATGAAGGGCGCGGTATACACGAAGTTGACGCAGGAAGGAGAGGCGGTGTAGCCTCAACTAAGGTGTACGCGGGGAAGTGGACAGACTTGGTCCAAGAGAGAGGAGCGAGAGGCTCAGGTAACGGAGAAACCGAGGTGGTCGTGGGAGCAGGTGCTCCGGCCCAGGTGGTCGTGGGAGCAGGTACTCCAGCCCAGGTGGTCGTGGGAGCAAGTGCTCCAGCCCAGGTAGGCGTGCAAGGAAGGACGAGTTCAGTCCAGGTGCGAGGCGCGGCAAGCCTTGATTTGTGCATGGCTCAGGATGGAGCAAGTGCAGACGGTAGGGCAGTATCGGCCCAGGAAGGAACGGCGCACGGGAGTGCAAGTAAAAGAGGAAGACTTGGAAGTTCAATTATGTTAGAACATCGGGATGATCAAGAGGAAGAGAAACAAGATTAAGGGGGTGATTGTTAGATTTAATCTTGTTTTGGAATTTTTTGTTAGCTTTCCGTTTTAGCTTTTCGTGTCCGAGTTGTACTCAAGAATTGAGTCCGTATATGAGTATGAGTTGAGCCTTTATAAGGGGCATAGGAGCAAGCTATGTAATGTGAAAAAGGAGAGAAGAAAAAAAGAAAAAAGGAGCAGGGTGCTCCCGAACCAATTGATCTGTGTCTCGGTTGTTTGTTTTGTCCTGGTGTTTGTTCGTTCTCAAGAAAAGCAACCAACGCAGCACAGCTACAAGGTGCTAGCTAGCTTCTGTGAAAAGAAGGAAGACCAGGAGGTTGTGCTATCACGTGAAGGCTACATCGAAAGGGAAGGCGCGGCGGTTCGTGCTAGTCACGTTGAGGCGTGAAAGGCAACAGACCCACGGAAGAAAAAGGAGAGCGCACTGTGTTCAGAGAGCGGCGGCGTTTCTGAACGTTTTCTCGGAGCGGCGAAGGGCGAGCAAAGTCAAAGAAAAAGTTCCAACATTGAACATCTGGGCTTGGACTGCGAACCCAAGCATCATCGCCAAGGTGGTCTACCGGGTCTGGATTACCTTCTCCAACCGCGGACGAAGCACGCCCCCCTTGGCCGAGCTTAGTTCCTGCCTCTCGGACCAGTGGAAGTGCGCACTCTACTACCGGATCATCGTTCACCTCGACTACAGTGAAGACCACACTTCAGCCCCCTCGATGAATTCATCACCACCGCGAATACGGTTCCCTATGAGCCAATCACCTCTAGGCTGCCTTGGAACCTGGGGACCGTCGATCGCACGTCGGAGTCAAAGGGGGGCCAAGCCACCTCCCCCAACTGCGGCAAGGGAGTCAGAATGCGCGAGAGGAAGACGACTCTCCGGCGGGAGGCGGTCGCCGACATGAGCACAATACAAAAAAAACCCCTCATAGAAACACTTTTCTAGAGGCTTTTTCAATTTGTTTCTAAAATTTGTTTCTAAAATAAAGAGTTATATAGTTTAGAGGTATGACGAGGATCTAATAATCTCTATTTTATTATTTATCTGTAATTCTTATTATAGATAATAATACCATCATATAATTCTTGAGTACACCTCTTAATGTTCATAGGGGAGAAACTGAAAGGGGTCGTAAGTCTTTTTACGATCACACTCATAGTCTACTACCTCATGATCGTAAGTTCTTATACGATTATCCTCTAGTCGTAAGTTATTCTATGGCTACCTTATGATCGTAAGTTCTTATACGATTATCCCCTAGTCGTAAGTTATTCTACGACTACCTTATGATCGTAACTTCTTCTACGATCATCTTTTGGTCGTAAGTTATTCTATGACCAGTACCTAGTTGTAAGTTCTTCTACAACCACCTTATAGTCGTAAGTCCTTCTATGACCAGGTCAGTTACGATCACCCTATGATAAATAGAGCTTGCCGACATGTAGGCTCAACTGATTAGGGAATCTAAGCAGTTAATATACGTTGTTGTTCCCCGAAATAACTGCATGTAATATACCTCTGTCTCTGACGATAACTGCCAGGCAACGTGGAGGGGTTACTACTCCGGCGATAACTACCATCAATACGTCCATTATATGAAATGATGAAGCGCCTCTTGACCTGGAGAAGCGACCACCTCTTCATACACTATATAAAGGCTACAGTCAGTTGATAGGGAGAGAGGGACAAGTACAAGAGGGATCGAAACAAGCGCAATCAGGAGCACAAACCCTAGTCTTTTTCTTGATTGTAACCAGCATATTCAATATAATACACACAGGAGTAGGGTTGTTATTCTCCCGGAGAAGGCCTGAACCTGTATAAAAATTTCTGTGTCATTATCTCTGCGTGATCAATTTTGGAGACCCTCGAATCAAACAAGCATACGTAAGATCGGTTATAAAACATTGACAGTTGGCGCTGTCTGTGGGGAATCTTCCAGTGGTTCCTCGTCAACAGGTTTTCTTCATTTTCCCAACTCTAATGTTTTCATGGCAGGAGAGTGGAACGAGGAGAACTGGTTCGACTTAGCCGATTATACAGATATTGACATGGATGCTGGTTTTGACTACGAGCCGAGTATCACATCTCATCTCAGTACTACAAAACAGGCTATAGTAGACACCCCATCATAGACAGGTTCATTTGGAACCGTCTGTGTTGGGTCTGTTGGGACGCGGCATTTGTACTGCCGGCCTATCACAGATGGTTCTTATTAGTAACTGTCTGTGATAAGCATATATCACAGACGGTTCATGAATACAACCATCTGTGAAATATCACAGCCGGTTCTATTAATAAACCGTCTGTGATAATCTCCCGTATCACAGACGGTTTCTAAATAGAACCGGCTGTGAAATATCACGGATGGTTCTCTTTAGAAACCATCTGTGATAATCTCCCGTATCACAGACGGTTTATAAATAGAACCGCCCGTGATATTTCACATACGGTTCTATTTAGAAACGGTTCATATTTTGAACCATTTGTGATATCCTCGCACTATAAATTCCTGGATTACCCCCTGCCCATTCCCATTTGAGCCGACACCAGGTAAACGCCCACTACGCCGCCGACAGAGAGGGAGAGGAGGAAAGGAGAGGAGAAAGGGAGGGAGAAGGAGAGAAATCTCAAGAGATTTTGTATTTTCGTCGTGAGCTCCGAGGGTAACAATCTGTAACCCTTTAGAGCATCTGAAATTTACGTGCTTAATTAGCTGGTTCAAATGGCTAGATTTGATGCTAGGAACCCATTCCACACGTGAAAGCTGCCTATTCCGTAGCAAAACTCTAGGAACCGATGCAAACTTTTGCATCCGGATGCAAGTGAAATAGAATAATATTTTTTCATTGGGTGGTTGGCATATGCATTAAGTTCTGTGAGGGGGAAGGAAATGGAGAGAGAGAGAGAGAGCGGTTGAGAGAGATTTTATTAATCTAATTTGACACTATATATTTTGTTACATGTGTAGCGTAGATGGACCGAAACTGGATGTATGGTATGAACCGTGTGAGTCAAGAGTACATTAATGGCGTGTTTGCTTTTAGAAGAGCCGCCGAGCAGGATATGTTGAAGAAGGGGATAAAATTTATGTACTGTCCATGCATTCATTGCGGTAATCGGAAGATGTTTACCAACCCGGCGCAAATAGAAGCACACTTGATTCGAAGGGGTTTCAAAAAAGGATATACATGTTGGACCAGTCACGGTGAAGAACAGATTACACAGGAAGTTAGTAATAACGACATCGCCAAGGAAGTCAACGATATGCCGGATGTAGATTGTGCTTTTGATGAGGATAGGTCACACGATGACAATCTGGATCAGATGCTACGTGATGCAGAAGAGAACTACAGTGAGAGAGAGTTTTGTAAATTCGAGCGCTTAATGGAGTACTCAGTGAGACCTTTTATAACAGCCCAAATCTGGATTTGTGTTTCAAATGTAAGAAAATGACTAGAAATTAAAACTTTTCTTACATCTTGTATTCTCTTGTATGTCCTGTACAGGAATAATGGAAATACGAAGTCACAACTCATTTTGGCCAAAACTTTGCCCTTCAAAAACCTTCTTGTCAAACCGTGTGGTTATCCCTTGGAAATATTTTTTTTCTAAGTTCTAGGGATGGTATGTGACTCCTCTGAAAAATTTCACAATTTTTAGAAATTGTTTGAATATTTTAAGAGGCAGTCAAACCCTAGAACAAGCCTTTATTATTTTTTGGAGAAAAATTATGTGCATTAAAACCTTTGGAAAATTCACACAAGGTTGATCCTAGAGTCAGCAGCCTCTAGTTAAAATTTCATAATTTTTGGAGTTAGTTTGCTATTTCTAAAAATCCCTCCAAACTTCAGCTGGTAATTAAACCCTAGGTCAAACCCTGGTTGGGTCTGAGTCGGGCTCGAACCCAAACCCCTCTCTTGGTTGCACCCAGCCCCATCAGCGCCTGGCTCAGCCCTTTCAAACGCGCAGTCGATATCCGCCGTTGGATCTTCATCGGACCATCCTCAACGCGTGTGCCATTCAGGTCCCCGATCCCGCCACCGCTTGCGAGCCGTTAGATCCCCATCGGACGGTCCACGTTGCCGTGAACTTTCGGACCCCCCCCCGAGCGCGCCATCGACTTCCAGCCGTTGGATCTAAATCCAACCGTTGCGGTGCGCACCCTTTCACACTCGGTCGTTTCTTTGGAATTGGCTCGAACCTTGGTTGGACCTAACCAACTAAAATGCATCGGGCTCGATCTAAAGCGCGCCCGAGTTCCGAGCCGTTAGATCATCATCGTACGACCCCTATTGGTTGTGCCGTTCGGGCCATCACTCCCAGCCGTTGGATCGAGATCCAACCATCCTGGTTGATTGGGCCGTTCGGGTCGCCCGAATGGCTTGATCAATCTCAGCCGTCCAAATTTAATCGGAGGGCCACATTTGACTTGAGCATTTGGAACCCCCCCCAAACTTGTGATTCAATCTCGACCGTCCATTTCTAATCCTGCGGTCGGGAAGCTTCGACCCAAGTTAAGTGGTTTGGCTCAACCCTATTGCGTACCGTTTCGGCTCGGACCACTTTGGGTCACTGACTTGTGGGACCGTGTCGGTCCTGGTCATCTTCTTCCCCGGCCGCTCCCGTGCGTGCGAGCCAGTACACCATGGCAGGGGAGAGGGTGTGCCTTGTCTATTCCTTGCGTCCCTCAACGACTCCTTGCATTAAATGCTTGCCAGTGCTCCACTCCTGAGTCCTGGTCTTCAACTGCCCCCATCGTTTCGAGCTCAGCCATGGCCGCCCATGGACCAAGTTCACCATGGATGCTACCTTTGCCTTGTTACCTTTGGTCTCTGGCTATAAATAGCCTCCGAGCACCTACTAGTTGCCCTCTTAGCCGTTCCTTAGCTTCCACCCCTCTCAATTGAGCTCCAACCCTAAAAACCCCAAAACCGCCATTAGAGGCCGTGAAGCTCCATTGTGAACTTTGGTGCTCCAGTGGTTCATCTTCAAATCTCTTTGCACCCCTTCAAGATCCTTAACCTCCTTTGCATTTCCCCTAACTTAATTTGGTTTGACATTCTCAGGAATTGTCAAATTTAGGGTTTGTTCAAATTCGGTTGAAATCGCCCCCTTTCTTCCTCAGCACCGGTAAGTGGTTCTTTTGGCAATTGTTTGCTCATGGACCTTCGGTGAGTCTTTATGCAGCTATTTTGACCACCCAGAGGTGTTCATTTTGCTCAGGTTATCACTTTCATACTTCTTCCCCAACTCTGGTGGACTCCTTCGCTGTTAGAGCTTCTCCGGTCGTCTTTGAAGCTCATCTTGCTTAAGGTAGCTTCTTATTAGTCCTTAGATGCTGTGGCACCCGCTTCTTTGGACTGCTGCGGAGCTTTTGAGCTATTCTCATTTTCGGCCGATTTGGTCACCCTCGCTATTTTTCCGGCTCATCGGCGTTTTGGGCCGCCGCCGTCGGCGAGGTCATCACCATCGGGACCACAAGCCTATTGCGAACCCATTTTAGCCTTTAGGTCGCGCGCCGCGTGGCGAGTCGCCAAATGACGAGCCCATCTTTGCCGCTTCGGTTTTGCGGACGGAGTCCTCTTTGTGCCGTTGCCGTTCGGACATCATTAATGCGCTAATGATTTTTAATTTCTGTTAATGATTGGTTAGCATTTAATTGATGTCTGAAATAACTCATTGGGTCACTTCCATGTGGGCCCTAGCCACTTAAACCCTCTCCGTGCGAAAACATTAGGACATAATTAATGCTAATCATCAATAATCATTGGGTTTAGCATTTATTAGTTGTCCTAATGCGCCCTATGTCTCACTGACATGTGGGCCCGCGCATTTAAAACCGCCCAGCACACTTAAAACCCTCGTGTGTTTTATGCGTGTATCGTGGACCGTCGATCCTGTGATCAATGGACCAGATCTGTGGGACTTTCGGGCCCCCGAATGTCCCAATCACTCGGGGCCGTCCATCTCACGATCTGCGGCCGAGATCGTGGGTACTTTCGGACCCCCCGATTGCTACATCAATCTCAGCCGTCCGTTTTTAGATCTGTGGTTGAGATGCGTGTGCTGTTCGGGTTCGCCCGAAGAGCACAGCGCTATGAGCCCTCCATCTTGAGATCCACGGCCATGGTTGTTCGCGGCAATCGCGTCGCCCGAACGGCCCATTTCGCGTGGACCGTTGGATCTACATCCAACGGTAAGCCCCCGTAGGATTGCGTGCGTGCGCTATTCTCCGTGCGCGTGGGCCGTTAGATTCTGCATCAAGGGCCCATGTTCGTCCACGTCGTTTTATTCTGATAAGTATTGTTTTATTCCGGTTAGCCTTTATTTGCCAACTAAAAATGGTATTAAAACTTTAAGAACTCATAACTAATTCATTTTAATTCCTTTTTATGTGATTCCAACTGTATTAAATTCATATTTCACCAAAGTCTAATCTAAAAATGTATTTAGGCTTGTTTCTGTAACAAAAAACTTTGCAAACATTATTAACTTGATTTCAGCCATTTTAGAATATTCCGGGAAATGCTTTGAAACTTGTTAAATACATATCTTTTTCTGTATAACTCCAAAATGTGCAAACTCAATTTTATTAAATTCCCCTGCCAGCATATTTTAATATGAAATAGGTTTTGATCATGTTTTCATTTCTGAAAAGTATCATGTGCTAGATTTACAACTTAGGAAAAACCGTAAGTAATTCATTTTAACTCCTTCTCCGTTGAAATAAATTTTGTTAATTCTGGTATTATCTATACTTAAATCTAAAAATGGATTTAAGCTCGAAATAGTTCCAGAAAAATCTGAGAAAAGAATTAATTCCTGTTTAGGGTTATTTTGTGCATTCGTAATTCATTTAACTTGGAAAATGCATAACTAATTCTCTGTAACTTATTTTTGAGTGGGTTTCCTCTATAAATGAACTTTACTGTAAAATTGGTTTTGAACATGTTACTACTTTCAAAAGAATTGCTTATGCATTTTAATTATGCTTATTTCATGACTTTGAAAAATTATGGAAAGTGCATCCTAGCTCCAAATGAGATGAATCCAATTGGGTTGTTCATCTTATAAGGCGCTTGTTTTACCATAAACATTTCAGAAGCACCACCTTGCTAGAATTTTTTGCCAAACAATTTAATTGTGGTGAATAGTAACCGATTGCAATTTCTAGGCTGAGCAGATTTATTTTGATCATATCTTTTGCATTACGAATCCAAATCAATTGGTTCTTGTTGCTAAATTCCTTATAAATCATCATCTACCTGCTGTAAAAATTTCAGGACTTTTCACTGAAGTTGGTTTTTGCGTCTTTTCGGTGTTTTTCGTTCTTATCGGTTCTTTTCGTTCTTTCCGCTAGGTTCCGACAAGTGCGTTGATCTTGAGAGTGATCCTCTGCAGCAGATTGATTAACTCGAGCAAGGCAAGAAGTTTGATCATGTTAATCCTATTATTTTCAAGTCTAATATATTATTTTCAACTTGTATGTATGCATTGCTTATTTTGTTGTCAAATTGATTAGCAATCCTATAGTTGCATAATCTGTAGGTAAATAATGATCCTCTACTACCTGAGCATAGGTTATTTGCTATGATTAGAGCTCGTTGGATGAGCCCTTGTCACTTAGTAGTTTTCGAGTATGTTGCTTAGTCATGCTTAGTTACCGGTAGAAATGGGCGGTTATCAACTTGTCGATAACCTTGATCACACAAATGCTTATTATGACTCTATATTTCAGCCTCGGTGCTATGATTACTTGTGAAAACTAAAAACTGAAAATAAAATGATTTCGACTTGGGCACAATGGTAAGATGGTGTGTGGTTGGGTGTGAATGGAATGGTGCCTAGGTCAATTAAGGACCGAACATCTTGTGAGTCCCCGTTATCCAGGCAATTTGTGTGTGCTAACCACACTAGAGGGAAATGAGACCTCTCTTGACTAAGTATTTTGGGGGGTGTTAATTAATGAGTCGCGTGGTGGGTTGCATATGGGACATATGCAACATGGACATGTTTGTGGGGAGGGGAGCACCCGCCGAGGCCGGTGTCTCCTACTCCACGTATGGGTCCTTGTGATCCATATTTCGTCGGCAGATCACTAAGGGTTAACCCCCATATGTGCGGCTCTTGATTAGCTCAATCCATTGGAAATATCTCGTAGTACTTAGCCGTGCCGGCATACCAAAGGAAGTGTGCTTAATAGCTTGGCAAGAAGGCGGTCTGAAGTGTGGGTACATTGGTACACCTCTGCAGGGTCAAAACTATTCGAATAGCCTTGTCCTAGGTTATGGACACGCTTGGGTAAGCTTTTCAAGAGTTAGACTACAACCTTTTAAATTAAAACTTGATGGGTGGTATGAATCAGGGATTCATGCTATGTTGTGGTGGCTATTGGGTTAGTCACCTCTAGGTGGTTACTTGATTATTTATTGTTACTCGCTGTTACTTCAATGGTTAAAATCTGGGTTGCTAAATTGCCTTCAATCTATTATATTATTGCAAATGAAAATTGATTTATGCGTCCAAACAACCATACAACCATTTCCTTTGAATTCAGCTCACATGTAGCTATGTATAGGCTTGTTACTCGTAAGTCTTACGAGTACATTATTGTACTCATCTGCATTGCTTGTTATGTGCAGAGGAAGAGAGTGAGCCCCAAGGCACACTAATTGACTTTTGTTCATAGCCATCTTTTGGCACTTTTGCTTCTGCTGTTACTGTTCTTTTAATGTCATTTGGCCGGTCGGCCACTCTTTTGTAATGACTTATTATGTATGTCTTTTGGTAGACCTGTTAATGTGATGTATGGAATTGATGCATGATTTTGTAATGATGTATATGTGATGCAATTCTGGGAAGCACATGTCCATCGAGACACGGCGTATTTTGTTTGTGATGCTAGAGCCAATGGAAGGCGAAGTATTACAAGCTAAATAAATCGGGGTCTCACACCTTTGTTCCCTAGCTGCAAGCCGGAATACACAAGGTTGTGAACCGTGATTGAACTTCTTAAATTAAAGGCAAGCAATGGTTGGTTCGATAAGAGTTTCATGGTGTTGTCAGGTCTCCTAGCGGACATTCTTCCGGAGGAAAATGTGTTGCCCAACACCACCTACCAAGCAAAGAAGGTTCTTTGTCCATTGGGAATGGAAGTAGAAAGAATACATGCATGTCCGAACGATTGTATCCTCTACCGTAAAGAGTATGCAGACATGCATGTATGTCCCGTGTGCAAAGCATCCCGATACAAGCGTCAGAATACTGCTAGGTTGAAGCAAGGACCCTCCTGCTAAGATGTTGTGGTATCTGCCTGTGATCCCACGTTTGAAGCGTTTATTTGCGAACCCAAAGGAGGCAAGATTGGTGCGTTGGCACTCGGAGGACCGTAAGAAAGATGGAAAGCTAAGACACCCTGCTGATTCTGCTCAGTGGAGAAACTTTGATCGGAGCTTCTAAGAGTTTGGTGCAGAACCGAGGAACATAAGATTAGGGTTGAGTACAGATGGAATGAATCCTTTCGGTAACATGAGTAGCCGACATAGCACCTAGCCTGTGAATCTATGCATGTACAACCTTCCTCCTTGGCTGCGTATGAAGCAGAAGTACATTTTGATGTCACTACTTATCCAAGGGCCGAAACAACCTAGGAATGATATTGATGTGTACCTAGCACTATTGTTGGAAGATCTTGTGACACTGTGGAACGAATGGGTACAGGTATGGGATGTGTACAAACGAGAGAACTTCACTTTACATGCCATGTTGTTCTGCACCATCAATGATTTTTCTGCCCTTGGTAACCTGTCGGGCTTCAGTACAAAAGGAGCCAAAGATTGTCCGCACTGCTTAGATGCTACGGAGAGTGTATGGCTAAACAACTCATGCAAAACTGTGTATATGCGTCACAGTAGGTTCCTTCCCAGGAGTCACCCATACCGCAAGATGAAGAAACAATTCAACGGATATAAGGAGGACGATTCAGCTCCAAGGGCTTTTAGAGGGAAAGATGTCTATGATATGGTTAAGGATATCGATGTTGTGCTTGGGAAGGGAAGTCAATTAAGAACCCGTCAGAAGAACATCTGGAAGAAGCGGTTAATTTTTTGGGACTTGCCTTATTGGGAGCACTTAGAAGTTCGCCACTACATCGACGGCATGCACGTGGAGAAGAATATATGTGATAGTTTGATTGGTCTCTTACTGAACATTAGTGGTAAAACAAAGGATGGTGTTAACGCACGGCGAGACTTGGAGGAGAAGAAATCAGTAAAAATATAGTTAGTGTAATGAACTATCACAGACGGTTTTTTATAAAAACCGTCTGTGAATGCCAGTATCACAAACGGTTTTGTACACAAAACGTCTGTGAAGTCAGAGTATCACAGACGGTTCTGTGTAAAAACCGTTTGTGAAGTCAGAGTATCACAGACGGTTCTGTGTAAAAACCGTCTGTGAAGTCAGAGTATCACAGACGGTTCTTCATATAAACCGTCTGTGATACTCTAACTTCACAGACGGTTTTTACATAAAACCGTCTGTGATACTCGACTTCCTGAGACGTTCGTGTACGTAACCGCTCGTGATACCGGCATTCCTGAGCGGTTTGCGGCAACCGTCTATGATAACCACCGTTATCGAGACCAACTTATCGAGCGGTTCAAAAATGCGTGATGATGATTACGAACCGTGCGTGATGGCTATTTCTGTAGTAGTGTCTGATGGTATTGCCGTCTCCAGGGATCCTTTGCCAGATCCAGGAGACCATACCACCCATGGAGTACGTCCCCTACAACAGTACGTCGAACCGAGGGACTAGTTTCCTCAGAGGGTAAGGGTCTATTCGACCACAATCAGGACTGCAACCAGACAAACTCACAACATGACGAGAGTTCTCCCTCTAAATGTTTGAGTCCATTTAAGACAATCCGACCTGGTGAGGAAAATCCTAGAAGCCATCATTCTGGAGCTCCATCAGCATTTGGTGGTCCTCTCTCTTCGGTTAGCACCACAGAGGATGGGATCAAACGTGCCTTTCCTGTGAGTTTGACGATCCCCTCGCAGGGCTCACCTACGGACGGAGACGGTTATAACCCGAAATTTCTCTTCCTGGAGGGGTTTGCTCCAAGTCACCAGATGGTGTCTTTCGACTACTTCTCAAGCGAGGAAGCCTCTAGCGCAAGTGGAGATTATATCGCAATTGAAAAGATATAAATAAATAAATAGTAAATAATTACTTTGAAACAACCAGTGAACCTCTCATTCACTTCCCAACCAAACCACCAAGTAAACATCCCATCCACCGAGTGAACATTTTTGTGACGAGAGTCGCTGGGGTATTTGGCTCGTAATACTTAACTATCCAATTGGTCTTAGTATTACAAATCAAATATCCCGACTCTCGGTGTAACATGTACCTCCTAGGAAAAGCAATACACATACACCATCACAAAATCAAGCATCAATTCGATACAAGAGTACAATACTACTAAGGACCAGGTTACAACATTCAAAAGACATACAAGTTTATATTACAACAGTGCCCAACCGGCCAAGTGACAACAAAAGACTAAAGTTGAAGCAGAAGCAAATGCCATAAGATGGCGATAAACAAAATTCAACCAGTTTGCCCTTACCCACAAGACAACCGACCGGGCCGCCAAGCTAGTCGTCCTGCACGAAGTCGGTCTCACATTGATCAACACCTTGGGGGTCAATCTCCTCTGCAACAAATAAGCAATGCAACTGAGTACAAAAATTGTACTCTTAAGACATATAACAAACCTATGCATAGCTACAAGCAAGCTTGAGTCAAAGGAGAAGGTTGTATGGCTCAATTTCAGCACAAAGCGACATTTCATTTGCAATATTGTAGTAGATTGAAGGCACTTTATCAAACAGATTTTTAATTATTCAAATAACAGTAAGACAACAGTATAAACATAATTAACATCCTAGAGATGACTTCCCAGCAACCATCATAGCATAGCACGAATTACCCATTCGTATCACCCGATTTCAAGTTTTAATGAAAAAGTTATAGTCTAACTCTTGCAAAACCTAACCAAGCGTGTCCATAACCTAGGACGAGGCTATTCAAATAGATCAAACCCTGCAGGGGTGTACAACTTTACCCACATGTCAGACTGCCTTTTTATGAAGCTATAAAGCACACTCCTTAGGTATGCTAGCACGGCTAAGTCCTACGAGACGTTGCCAATATTTTGTATTAACTGCGAGCTGCCTGTATGGATGAAAACCCATACGTTGTGTCGAAGTCATCGGCAGCACGACAACATACCGATGCTCCTCGATGTGGAGAATCTTGACATGAACCCACCCCGGTGCACCCAATAACACAACATTCCTTTTTACACACAACACACACCCCCACCTGCGACTCAGAGGTAACACACGCCAAAGTACTAAGTCAAGAGGGGTCCCATATGTTTCTCATGTGGATGCACGCAAAAGTGCTTGGATAGTGTGACACAAGATGTTCGGTCTTTGTTGACTTGGGCATCAAGCACACACCCAAAAGCACACCATCTTACTAATGTGCCCAAGGCTAAATCTTTTTATTTTCATTTTTAGTTTTTCCAAATATGATTACATACATGAGCACCCTGACCCAAATAATTATAGTGATGAATCATGACCATCGCCGAAATAATGATCCCGATACTACCATTCTAAGTAGTGCTAAGCGACATCACTCGTATATTAAATATAAAGTGACTAGAGCCTATCCATCGAGCTCTAAATCACAGCGAATATAAACCTAGGTTCAGTAGTAGAGGATGAATGTTTACCTACAGTTTACGTATCTATTCCGCTAACTATCACGACTGAGAAAATACTTATCAACATAGCATGCATACATAAATTTGAAATTAAAATATTAGCCTGCGCAAATAATGGGATCAACATACATCAAAGGAGAACTGCTTGCCTTGTTGAAGATATTCCACTTGCTGCAGAGGATCACTGTCGTACTCGATGAATTCGTTGAAGCCTATCGAACCTACTAGAAGAACCAATAAGAACAAATAACACCGAATAAGCTCCAAAAATTTAAAATCAACCAAGAAATCAATCAAGGAATTTACGTAGAAGGTAGAACATGATTTTATAAGAATTTAGAAACAGAAATGATTTCATTTGGAATTCGCATGCAAAAGATAAAGCCTAACCCATATCTGTCGGGAGAGAAATTCCAACAGCAAGGGTTGGTCGGAAGGAGGTTCGACTACTCCTGGTCGGAAATAGGTTCGACTACGTAGTCATATAAGGTTTCAACTACATGGTCGTAGAAGGATAATTTTGACTACGTGGTCGAAAAGGAGAGTTTCGACTACACGTGGTCGTAGATGGTTTCAAGGTGGTCGTAGGAGGTTTCAAGGTGGTTGTAGAGGTTTACAAGGTGGTCGTAGAGGTTACTAGGTGGTCGTATGCTAGGGTTCACAGAAAAGTGCGTAGACCAAAGGTTCACCGTGCAAGGCTTCGGTCCATGGACCACAAAGTTGATTACTATGCAAACTGGGCCCACTTGCCATTGAGACAAAAGAGCAAAACGACTAGATCAGCACAGTAAAACGTGTTAAGGACAGAGATTGTATCCTAATATTTTGCTACAGCAACTGTCCTAAACGGACAGCGCAGAGCAGCTTACGGTCGAGTCATTGTCGCGCTCGCTGCCGGTGAACGAAGTCGCGACTGTGGGGACCCCCGGGTTACTTCTGCAAGACCAAGGCATTCCCGGTCTTATGGAGATAACTCTGGGTCTCCTGTGAATGGATTCCAACTTAACTCCATCTAAGAGAGAGGCCGAACTAAATACTACAGCCCCGGTGACCATGCGTGCTGCTCCACTGCGAGCACTTCATGATAATCGGTTCTCTAACGGTCTAACCACTACACTTAGTGAGTTAAATTGGAAGCCACAAACAGTGAGCATGCGTCCATGTTGGCTCCCAAGATCAGCGACCAACATGCCCAAACTCACATACAACATTGATCACATCTATACAACAAACATACATTAATAGTTCAAAAGACATACATCATAGTAATCCAAGTCTACAACTATTACAAGTGGCTGACCGACCAAATTCAAATAAGATCATAAAGTAGCAGGGGAAGCAAGAAAATAAACCAAAAGACCAGCATGGTATGGCCCATAACCCATCGGCAAACGATTGGGAGTTAAATGATAGCACTACTCATCAGTGTCGCCTAAATCAACACTGACAAGCTCCTCGGGCGAACAATCTTCCTCACCTGTAAGCCAGTAGACAAACTGACTGAGTACAAAGGTACTTGCAAGTTTTACACAAATAAAAATTAGTTATGCATAAGGTCATTCAAAGGATGGCTCATATTGGCTTAGTTTTTGCGAACAGATGCAACAATTTACGATCTACAAATACTAGTTTTTCATTTGCCATTTTGAAATCAGATTTGAAGTAGAAGTAAAGCATGTGATCCAATAATAATTTTAATGACAAATTAATCAATCAAACAACAAAGTGGAAGCCCACTTTGGTAAAACAAAAATGCATGAACATCCCATTTATGCCCAGTACCCAGTTTACCCACAATTTAAATTCAAAGTCTGACAATAGTAACTCCCGAACTCAAGCGATCGTCCATAACCGCGGACATGGCTATTCGAATAGATTTATCTCTGCAGAGGTGTACAACTTTACCCACACGACTCGACTAGCCCGTAAGCCACTGGAATTTAACATACTTCCTAAGGTGTGTCGGCCGGGGAAATCGAGATTTGGTATTTTTCGGCAAGAAAATCCTATTGAGATAGACCACCCATGCATGATGAAACCCCAACTTAGTACAAATGCATATAGCAAATGCTAAGTGGGCAAGCATGTTACGTTGGAGGGGCCAGTGTAAGGTAGTTAGTATGTTGGGCGAAACCAACATAGGTAATCGTGCTCATTCGCACAGTATATATTACACTGGGTTCCTAAGGAACATAGGATTTCACGGTCTCTATGTCCTCACACCACCTGCGGTCTAAACCAATAAAACTCCCCCCTACTTGACCAAGCAGTACCCATATCCCGCGTGTGATAGCACGAGTTTTACTTGAATCAACGACGTTACCAAAGTTCGGTCCTTGTTGGTCCAGTCAAGTCAACCACTTACCCAAATCTCGTGTACGAAGGCACCATCACAAGCAATCTCTTGTCCAGACCCAAAACTCATTTTAAAATGACAAAATTTAACTCATAAAACAGATACGAAGATCTAGAATAAAAAGAATAAGAAAGTGTATGTTTCCCATAATTGTCGAGTTATTCCCAACAATCAAACTGCCGTTTCTAGACTTGCATAGCTAAGCAAACCCGAACAATATAAATCACACATCCTATCTTAAGCATGTGGTACTGGAATAATTCAAGGATAACCTCAATGAATAGGAGATAACTAAACTACACATCATAAAAATAACGACATTATAAAAATCGCATGCAAGCAATTACCATTGCACTATCTTAACAAAACTGGGATCAAATATGATGGAAACGAAAGTTCAAATGATGCTTGCCTTGCTAGTAGATCAGTTGTTCACTATCAGTAGCGTACGAGTCAATATCAATCGCTTCGGAATCTATAGAATAAAGATACCGATAAACACTAAGAAATATCTCAAAAATCAAATTGCTAAAAAATGCATGATTTTTCTACAGTAGTTGAATAATGATTTTAGATGAATTTGGGTGAAAGAATTATTCCATTTGGATATAGTATGTCAGAGTTATGGTAGTTTGAATTTCAGTTTTCTAGAAAATTCAATTTAATTAGGATATGTTACTATTCACTAATTTTAATTATTTGATGAAAATTTGCAGAGTAGTGGAGGATAAAGGAGTTACATAGATAAATAGATAATGGTAATACAAGTTCAAAATAATTTGGTTCATCTCATTTGGAGTTTTTATGAATTAGTTATGCATTTTCAAAGTTATCAGCCTTTATCTATTGTAAAAATAATGGAGTTAATGGGTTATTTTTCCAAAACTACCTTCTATGTTAAAGAGACATGTTTGAAACCTATTTGAAAATAAAGTTCATTAAAAATGAAAAATATCAAAATTGTTTCACTGTTTTTGGAGTTAAAATGAATAAGTTATGCATTTATCAAGTTAATACAATTTCCAGTGTACAACTAATTCATTTTCGGATTTTGGTCTATGCAAAAAGACCAGATGGAGGTCGTTAGGGTTGTCTTTGCAGAAATGGCCAGAGGGTGGTCTTTGCAAAACGTCCACGTGGTGGTCTTTACTGTGGTCTTTTTAAAATGGTCACGAGGATGGTCCTAAGGTGGTCTTTGCAAAACGACCCCAAAGAGGTCCTGAGGGTGGTCTTTGCAAAATGACCACGGGAGTGGTCCTTAAGGTGGTCTTTGCAAAACGACCACGAAGAGGTCATGGCTTACGACAATAGGATTTTATAGCCCGCGCGCTTGCTTGGCGGCGCTACGCGCCATGGCGGAGCCAGCCAAGGACATGAAAAGGTCCACAATAGTATTGCGCACACATGGGTGGTGGTAATGGCAGTTAATATAGACCGTACCGGTGGCTAGCCGGAGAGGGGCGGCGCTACAACTACGGCAAAAATGCAAAACACAATAAAGCTCCCCATTGTCCTCTTAAGTGTGTGCCCGAGCTCCTAGGGACTATTAGTGTGCTACCTGAGCTAGGAGGGTGCTCGGAGAAGCCTGGAGGTGGTCGGAGCTGTGCCGGCACTGCAGAAGATGAAGGCGGCGGCACGGTATGTGAGGACCCGGGGTATTTAACTCGTAATACTTAACCTCAAAATGGTTCTAGTATTACTAATTAAATATCATAAGCCTTGATGGACATGTGCTTCCCAGAATTGCAGCACACATACATATTTATAAAATCATGCATCATTTCCATACACTTACAATACCAAGTCTAGCAAAAGACATACATAATATAGAGCTATTACAAAAGAGCCAACCGGCCAAATGACATCAAAGTAACATATAACAGCGGAAGCAAAAGCGCCATAAGATGGCTTTAAACAAAACCAACCGGTTAGCCATAACCCACAAAGCAACCGACTGGGCCGCCAAGCTAGTCGCACCCGCCGCAGCAAAACTCACAGAAGTCGATCCCTTGGGGATCAACTTCCTCCTCTGCAACAACAAAGCAATGCATTTGAGTACAAAAATATACTCGCAAAACTTACAAGTAACAAGCCTATACATAGCTACATGTAAGCTGAAACAAAGGAGATGGTTATATGGTTAATTGGACGCATAAAACAAATTTTCATTTGCAATAATGTAATAGATTGAAGGCAATTTGTTAAATCTGTTTTTAAATGTTGAAATAACAGCGAGGTAACAATAAAGACCATAAGTAACCACCTAGAGGTGACTAACCCAATAGCCACCACAACATAGCACGAATCCCCGATTCGTACCACCCAATCAAGTTTTAGTAGAAAGGTTATAGTCTAATTCTCACGGGGCGTATCCGATCGTGTCCATAACCTAGGACAATGCTATTCGAATAGATTTAACCCTGCAGGGGTGTACCAATGTACCCACACTTCAGACCGCCTTTTTGCCAAGCTATTAAGCACACTTCGTTTGGTATGCCGACACGGCTAAGTCCTACGAGACATTTCCAATGGATTGCATTAATTAAGAGTCGCACGTACGGGGGTTAATCCTTAGTGATCTGCCGACGACAAAGATCACAAGGACCCATACCTTGAGTCAGAAACACCGGCCCAGCCGAAGCAACTGCGGGTGTTCCTGGGTATGGAGAACCTAACCGGAACCCATCCCTCTCATTCCAAAACGAATATTTTTCTCTATCACTACCACCAGCGACTCATTAATTAACACCTCCCAAAGTACTAATTCAAGAGAGATCCCATTTCCCTCTAGTGTGGTTAGCACACAAAATGCTCAGTACGGTGGCGTAAGTAATTCGGTCCTTATTGACTCGGGCACCATTCCAGTCACACCCAAAAGCACACCATCTTACCATTGTGCCCAAGTTTAAAATATTTTATTTTCAGTTTTAGTTTTCTCAATTAAACATAGCACAAGGGCTGTACATAAAGTCATAATAAGTTTTTGTGTGATCAAGGTTATCGACTAAGTCGACAACCGCCCAATTCTACCGGTAGCTTAGCATGACTAAGCAACATTGACTACTAAGTGACAAGGGCTCATCCAACGAACCCTAAATCACAGTAAGATAATCCTAGGCTCAGTAGTAGAGGATAAACATTTACCTACAGATTATGCATCTAATGGGTCAACTAATCGACAATAGTTTAACAAAAGATAGCAATGCATACGTAGAATTTGCAAACAACAAATTAGACTTTGAAAATAATAGGAACAATATGATGAAATAATGATATATCTGCTTGCCTTGTTGGAAGTCCTCTTGCTGCAGAGGATCGCTCTCAGGTTCAACAAATTCTTTGGAACCTAACGCAAGAACACGAAAATCCAATAAGAACAAAGAACACCGAAAAGACTCAAAAATCAAATTCATGCAAATTCTATGAAATTTACAAAACAGTAAGATCATGATTTAAAATGAATTTAGCAACAAGAATCATTCAATTTGGACTAAGTATTCAAAAGTTATGGCCTAAACAATTTTTTTAGCTGGAAAATTTAATTTAAATTGTTTTCTGTTACTGTTCATGGCACAATTTTCTAGAAATTTTTATGGTAGGTAGAACATGGCATTCTAAGAACAGCAAAATTGGATTTACTTCATTTGGAGTTAAATTGAATTACTTATGATTTTTCTAAGTTGTGAACGTAGGGTATAGCATTTTTCAGAGGCTAAGACATGAATAAAACCTATTCTATATTAAAGCATATTATGAGAGGGATTTAACAAATTTTAGTTTGCTCAATTTGGAGCTATAGGGAATTACTTATGCATTTTGCAAGTTTTAATGAATTTATAGAACAATAGTTAATGCTAGGCAAGATAATATAACTACATAATTTTTCTAGTACAGAACAGTGCCCAAACATATTTTTAGATTAAAGTTCATTTAAACAGAGATTTAACAAAATTGGAATCATCTAAAAAGGAGTTCAAATGAATTAGTTATGCTATTTTGAAGTTTAATACAATTTTTATAAAGCTTATCGGGCTTTTATTAGAATCTAACACAGCTGGACAAGACGTGGCAAAACATGGGCCGTTGAGATCAGATCTAACGGCCCACGCGCACTGGAGAACAGCGCACGCGCGCGGCCCAAAAGAGCTCACCGTTGGATCAAGATCCAACGGTCCACGTTGATCAAGACGTTCGGAAGCCCGAAACAGCCAAACGAATATGGGCCGTCGTGGATCAAGAGATGAAAGGTTGAGATTGAAGTGACAATTGGAGGTCCGAATGCACCCACAGATCTGAGCCGCAGATCAAGAGATGGACGGTCCACATTGGCTGAGACGATAGGGTGGTCCGAACGTTTCAAAGGATCTGAGCCGCGGATCTGAAATGGACGGCCCACAGTGTGCGAGAGGTTCGGGAACCCTAAAGATCCACAGATCTGGGCCGTTGAAACAAGATCCAACGGTCCAGGGTTGATCTCAGTGTCACACACACATGTTGATTTGGACCGTAGATCTAAAAATCGACGGCTCGCAGTGAACGAAGCACATCGCACGCGCACAGCGCGGGGTTAAGGACACGGGCCCACCTGTCAGCGGTGGCTAATGTCGTCTTAGGACAGCCATTAAAGCTTAACAATGATTAGCGATTAATGATAGGATCTCTGTCCTAAATGACAACGCGACAGCGTTCTTGCGTCCGACAAAAACGCGAGTGCAAAGGAAAGCACGTCGCCGGCGGCTCCGGCCACCGCGGCGGTAACATAATGCAAAAATGGGTTCATAATAACCTTGCGCACCCAAAGCTAGCACTCACAATAGCTATACTGTCCTAGAACGCCGGCGAGCCGACGGTGAGCGACGGTGACACTTCGGCCGAAAGAGAAAATGGCTAAAAAGCTCTGCATTGTCCAAAGAAGCGGGTACCATGGCATCTAAGGACTAATAAGAAGTTACCTTAGCCAAGGAGATGATCCAAGATGGTCGGAGAAGCTTTGACGATGGAGAAGCTCGCTGGAGCTGAGGAAGAAAGCTACGGGAATAGGGCCTAAGCAAAAAGAACACCGCTGGGTGGTCAAAATAGCTCCATTAAGGCCCATAGATGGTCTATGAGCAAGCAATTGACAAATAAAGCACTTACCAGAGTTGGAGCAGAAAGGGGATGATTCCGGCCGAAAAGATCCCAACTTAAAATTAGATGATTCCTGTGAATGAAATCCAAAATTAAGTTAGGGGAAATGATTAGGGTGTTGAGGAGCTCAAGAGGGTACAAAAAGAAAGGAGCATGAGCCACTGGAGCACCAAAGTCACCAACAGAGCTTCCACGGCCAACAATGGTGATTCGGGGACTATGTGATTTTGGGAGCTCAAGTGAGTGGAGGAAGCGAAAATGGTGCTGGAAAACGAACAAAGAGGAGCTCGGGGCTATTTTAGCCGGTGAGCAACGGTTTCAAGCAGGAGAGGAGCTCCATGGTGAGCTAGGGTTGAGCTCGGCTGTGCAAAGGTTTGAGGCGATGGAGGCAGGTAGGAACACGACTTTGAGTGTGAAATGGTCGATCGCAATTAATGCTAGATCAAAGAGTGGTTGAGAGGACGCATAAGACAAGACCTAGCACAGTCGCTCTCTGCCATGCTCAGCTCTCCCACGCACGTGAGGAAGAAGACGACCAGGACTGGTCAAAGGCCCACTGTCAGTGACACATACAAAGTGGCTCGGGTCAAAGAAACAAGTGGGTTGAGCTAAGTCTCAAAGAGTAAGGGTTGGAGATTCACGATCGCCAGATTAGAAATAGACGACAACGATTTAAAGATGAACTCGGCGGTCTGAAAGGTTAAAAGGATCTGGACGGTTGAAACGGAGATCAACGGCTGGGAGATACGCGCCCCTATTTAAAAACGAACCGGTACGCTTAGTTGGTTTGACCCAACCAAGTGGCTCGAGCCAGACTTGGGCTTAGCGCGCAAAAAGGGTGAGGCCCCCAGCGGTTAGATTAAGATCTAACGGTTGAAAAGAAACACGGGATTCGAAGGTTCGAATGTATCACGCAATCTGGGCGGTGCGATCAAAATCGGATGGCTCACAACGCACGCCCATCTCGGACCGACTCATACGCGCGCTAGAGGGCTGGGTTGAGCTACATAGCTTGAGTCAAGCTCGAGTCTGACTCGAACCCAATTGGTTTGACTTAGGGTTTGGATTTAAAGGCTGAAACTTAGGAAGATTTTTAGATGTAGCAAAATAGCATAAAAAAATTCTAAAATTTTTACACAAGAGTGCTAACACCAAGCTTGACCTTGTATAAAATTTTCAGAGGTTTTTATGCCTTGCATTTTTCCCCAAAAATTCTTCAAGGTGCTGAGCTAGGGTTTGACCCTAGTCAAACTGATTTGACTTACCTCTTAAAATTGTCAAATAATTTGTAAGAATTATGAAATTTTTCAGAGGAGTCCCACAACATCCCTAGCAATCAGGAAAATTATTTCTAGAGGTTGATCACAAGATTAACCAAGAAAGTTTTCAAAGGGTCAAGGCTAAGGTTTTAGAAGCTTGTGATTTTCCAATTCCACAATTCCTTGAACAAGAATTACAGAATAGCTCAATTACATCAAGATACAAGAAAAGTTTTAATTTCCTCTACTTTTCTTACTTTTGAAACACAAGCCCAAACTTGGGATGACCCCTGAGCAGTCCTAAGGACAGTGAATGGTCTGAATGGGTTAAGGACCAAGTAAGGATGCTTTAGTAGCAAGGAATCGAGTTAGTGGCTTACCGGAGCAAGGTGGGAGAAGGAAAGTTCGTCCTTCGACTGAAATGGTTCAAACTTCAATCCTTCTAGATCCCGTCGTGCATTGCCAAAATAGGTTTAGGGGTTTTGCTCAGTGGTCTAAAGCACGTAAGGTGACGCGTAAGATCGACAAAGAACCTCACCAGAGACAAGATACCCAAAAGGGTGGCGTTCGGTGCGCGTACTGGAACAGTCGAGAGCGTCTATGGTGGTTTGAAAGCTACAAGCAAAGACAGGAGATGTATAGTAATCCTCTTTATTAACTTAGGGATGTGACAAACCTCCCCCTTAGAAAAGATCTCGACCCCGAGATCTCGGTAGGTCGGAAGATGGATAGGAAGGTCCTACAAGAAGACATAACATCCGTTATCTTGATTTTCTTCAAAGATAGTGCTAAGATATCTTAAGAAGTTTACAAGGAAGGTAAGTGCTAGGATATCCTACAAGGTTACAAGGAATGGTCATTATATTCTCCTTCCCATTGCTTTGTTTAACCCCTCCTTCCATGATTCGAAGACACTTCAAGTAGAAGGAAAAAGATCTGGATATTCACTTCGCAAATGATCTTCATGTTCCCAAGTAGCCTCATCTTCAGTATGGTTGCTCCATTGAACCTTGATGAACTTGATGTTGCGATTTTTCGTCTTGCGCTCCTTTTCTTCAAGAATGCAAATCGAGTGTTCCCAATAAGAAAGATCGGATTGCAAGTCGAGTTCTTCCAACTTAGTTGCTTCAGTTGGAACGCGAAGGCACTTTCTCAGTTGTGAAACATGGAACACATCATGCACATCTGAAAGTGATGGTGGCAACTCCAATTGATAGGCCATTGATCCCAATTTTGCTAGAATTCGGAATGGTCCGATGTAGCGAGGTGCCAATTTGCCTTTGACTTCGAAACGACGTGTCCCTTTCATCAGTGAGACTTTAAGGTAAACATGATCATTCACCTCAAAACTCAACTCACGACAACTACGGTCGGCATACGACTTCAGACGAGATTGAGCCGTCCGAAGTCGCTCACAAATGATATGAACTTGTTCTTCAGCATCCTCCACCAAGGTTGGACCATAAAATGGTCTCTCCTCGGCTTCGGGCCAGTTCAAGGGTGCCCTACAAGCTCTCTCATACAGTGCTTCGAAGGGTGACATTTGTAAGCTTGATTGGAAGCTATTGCTGTAGGAGAACTCCGCAAACGGTAAGTACTTCTCCCAATTGTTGCTATAGGACAGCACATAAGCTCGGAGAAGGTCTTCTAAGATTTGATTCACCCTCTCGGTCTGTCCATCCGTTTGCAGGTGATAAGCGGAGCTGAAGGATAGATTGGTCCCCATTGCTTTATGCAAGCATTTCCAGAAATGAGACGTGAACTGAGGACCTCGATCTGAAACTATCACCTTTGGCACACCGTGGGGACAAACGATCCTCGCGATATAAAGCTTGGCTAGCTTGTCCCCGGTGTAAGTGGTCTTGACAGGAATGAAATGGGTGACTTTCGTCAGACGATCGACGATTACCCAAATGGAGTCGGACCCGGTTTGAGTCCTGGGATGCCTTGTGATGAAGTCCATACTAACTTCCTCCCACTTCCACTTCGGAATAGGCAAAGGTTGGAGAGTACCCGCTGGTCTCAAATGCTCAGCCTTGACTCTTTGGCACACATCACACTCGGCAACATACTACGTGATCTGCTTCTTCATTTGACTCCACCATAACTTCTTTTTCAGGTCTTGGTACATCTTAGTGCTTCCGGGGTGAATGGAGAATTGAGAGTTTTGAGCCTCCTTGAGAATTAACTCTCTCAAGTTGCGATCAAATGACACCACCAACCGGTTTCTGAACCATAGGGTGCCTTGTGCATCTTCAGTGAAGCATTTGACTCTACCTTGCTTCAATTTCTCCCGGATTTGAGCTACTTCCATATCAGTCTTCTGGGCTTCCTTAATCTGGTCCTCAATTGTCAAATTCACACTAAGGGCGGCAAGAGACCCTTCTTCAATTATCTTCAAGTGCAGACGTTGCATCGCAGCACACAAGCCTGTTGAAATGGGAGTTACCGATAAACAGTTGCATTGGGATTTTCTGCTCAAAGCATCGGCTATCACATTCGCTTTACCGGGATGATAATGAAGTCCCAAATCATAATCCTTGATCAACTCAAGCCATCTTCTTTGCCTCAAGTTCAGATCAACTTGGGTAAAAATATATTTGAGACTCTTGTGGTCGGTGTAGTTCTCGCAATGATTACCGATGAGGTAATATCGCCAAATCTTCAGAGCATGGACTACAGCTGCGAGTTCCAAGTCATGAGTGGGATAATTCACCTCATAAGGTCTCAATTGTCTCGATGCATATGCCACAACTCGACCCTCTTGCATAAGTACACAACCGAGCCTATGGCGAGATGCATCTTAGTAAAATGTTAAAGCTTTTGTGAATGTCGGGCAGGATGAGTACTGGTGCTTTGGTCAGACATTCTTTTAAGATATGAAAGCTTTACTCACACTCTACCGACCATTCAAACTTCTTTTCCTTCTTTAGAAGCTGGGTCATCGGCCTTGCAATTTTTGAGAAATTCTGGATGAACCTGTGATAATAACCCGCAAGTCCGAGAAAACTGCGAATGTCGGTGACGCTCTTGGGTTATTTCCAGTCAAGGACATCTTTCACTTTGCTTGGATCAACAGCGATACCGCTCTTGGATAGGACATGACCCAAGAAACTAACTTCATGAAGTCAGAACTCGCATTTGCTAAATTTGGCATAGAATTGATGTTGACGAAGCTTTTCCAACACAAGCCTCAAGTGTTTCTCGTGTTCTTCATCAGACTTAGAGTAGATAAGGATGTCATCAATGAAAACAACGATGAACTGATCCAAATACTCCATGAAAACCGAATTCATAAGGTTCATGAAGTAGCCAGTGCATTTGTCAAACCGAAGGACATGACAGTGTACTCGTACAATCCGTAACGAGTAGACAATGCCGTCTTCGGAATGTCTTCAATTATAACCTTGATTTGATGATAGCCCAAACACAAATCAATCTTGGAGAAGACTTGAGCTCCACTCGATTGATCGAACAAATCATCAATCTGCGGAAGCGGATACTTGTTCTTGACAGTGACTTCGTTCAACGGACGGTAGTCAACACACATCTGCAAACTCTTGTCTTTCTTTTTGACAAAGATAGTCGGGCATCCCCAAGGTGAGGAGCTCAGCCTAATGAATCCCTTGGCTTGAAGTTCCTTGAGTTGTTCTTTCAGTTCAACCAACTCATTAGGAGGCAACCGATACGGCCGTTTTGAAATTAGCGCAGTACCGGGTGCAAGCTCGATGACGAATTCAACTTCACGATCAGGGGACATGCCTAGGAGTTCTTCAGGGAAGATGTCTGGATACTCACATACCATTGGTACTTTCTCCAATTCAAGGGAGGTACTAGCTTCCAAGGCATAAAGATGAGAACTTCCCCACTAAAGGTGCAAAAACGACTTGATCACCGTCTTCGCTTGTGATAGAAATAGACCGCTGAGCACAATTGATTTGCTTCTGGTTTTAGGACAGCCAATCCATCCCTAAAATCACATCAATACCCACTGAAGTTATTACTATTAGGTTGGCGAAAAAGTTAACCCCATGAATTTCCACTTTTACGTCCCGGCAGACTTGATCAGTTTGGAAAACCGATCCCAACGACTGAATTCGATAAGGTGGCTGAAGTGTATGCATCTCAAAATGATGTAATACAGCAAAGGACTTCTTGATGAATGAACGAGATGCTCCCAAATCAAACAAAACAGTATCTGGAAAAGAATTGATAAAGAGACTACCCAACACGACGTCGGGTGCGTCTTTGCCTCATCAGCGGTAACGTGGTTCACTCGACCACGTGCTGGAGCTTGAGGGGGCTTAGCCGTTGCCCTCGGAGGTGGTGGTGGCCTCACTGGAGCTGAAGTAGAAGCAGGGTAGACTCGAGGCATCCCAAGTGCCTTCGCCAAACACCGGTCGGCGTAATGCCCGATGCGGCTACAATGAAAACACGTCACGTTCGGGTGGAAGTTGTTGCTGCTCGGGTGCTGATTTCCCCCACTGTTTCGTTGTCCCGAAGGTGGTGGAGGCCTTGACACAAAGGTAGGTAGCCTTAGTGGTGCTGGCGCTTGAGACTAGGGTGGTTGGGGCTGCCCGGTGCGTGGCCTCGGAAAATTGCCGCTTGCTGAAATCAGCGCGGCTCTCTTCCTCTTTTTGGACTCATACAAGGCTATACTCTTGTGCTCCACCACAATGACCTTGTTGACCATGTGATGGAAGTTCCTGAAGTCATGTACATCAAGAGCTAGCTGCATTTCCTCCATCAAACCGTTCATGAAACGGTTCTAACGGCGGGCATCAGTTTAGACATGATCAGGAGCATAGCGAGCTAGGAAATTGAACTCGTAGAGGTACTCAGTCACACTATTCTTTCCTTGCTTAAGGGGAAGGAACTGTTGCTGCTTGATCAACATTACCCCCTCAGGGATGTGAGCCTCACGGAAGGCCGCTTGGAACTCGTCCCAAGTTGGAACTTGTCCCACGGGTTGCATGGCGGAAAAATTATCCCACCACGCGCTTGCAGTGCCTTCCAGCTGGTAGCTGGCGAATAGGACCCTCTCAATGCCAGTGCATTGAGTGATCGCCAACTTCTTCTCTATGGTGCAGAGCCAGTCCTCCGCCTCCATAGGGTCTTCAGTGCTAGAGAAAGTTGGAGGATTGGTTCGCTGAAAATCAGCGAGTCCTCCATGAGCTCGAGGTGCAGGGGCTCCTCCAGCTGGGGTAGGAGCTGAGACAGTGTTGCGAGCAATTGCTTCTAGAATCTGAGTCTGGTCCATCCTATTCCGCTCAATCTGAGCCAGGATCTCCGCCATTGAAGGAGGTGGTGGCAGCACTCCCTTAGGTCGACTGCCCTCCTGAGTCTGCAGCTAGGATGGCTCACCACGTTCTGCTCGTGCAAAGAGTTCACTCACAGTAGCAGAATGGGGTCCCTGGGATAGAAATCCCTCACTATGTTGAGCCCTGAAACACGTGTTAGGTCCTGCCATCCTGTTGTGCCAAGGAAGGTTAGAAAAAGGACGAAAGTTGTGTTTGCAAAAGTGTGGATTAAGATCTGGACAGCAAGCACACAATTCTTAACTAAGCATCCATAATGGTATAAAAATGCACAAAAACCTAACACCAAAAGGGCGTACAAAGGCACTAGGGCTAGTACAAGATCCATAAATTCAAATCATAGTTTTTCGGTACAATTACATCCATAAGGGCCCATAGGCGAATGGTAACTGCCTGAAACAAAAGTTCTTGAAAGAAAACAGCAATAGTTTATTAACTACTAACCTATTACATAATTTAAGGGATACATGCTCGCTGAACACATGTCTGGACAGCGAGCTCACTACTCTAACACCTAAATATTGTTCTGGTCAAAGTTCACCGGAAACTCATCAAGAAGATGATATCCAGGCGATCCCGTGTCCTCGGGGTCCTCTGGATTGACAAGACGTAAAGGAGATCCTTGCTCTATCACGTGGCCTCCAGCAGGTTCCGGCCTATGAGTATGAGCAAAACCCACCGACATACGGGCCTGGCGTCTCATCCCATAGTTGGGTACTCGTCCTCTCACTTCAGGAAGACGGTACACCGGTGGTGCTGAAGCATACAGGGAGACCTCGTTTGCGCCGTATACCACATGACGGTCAACGATCCCCATGCTATACATGAGTTGCAGGTGCTCCCGGGCCACCACGAGACGTTGACAAGTCTTGTACAACTCATGCATAGCGCACCTATGGATTTGGTCCATGATATGAACCAATATTGCTAACTGCCTAACTTGGGGATCTTCCTCAAACTGGATCCGGGCAAAGGTGTCCACCTCTGCGCCACACTCTCACATAGGAAAATGGTCGTACGGTGGTTGGGACAACTCCGTCAAGTCATGACGAAGGTGGCTCTTTGCCACACGAGCCACTTCCTGTAAAGCCATGGCCTCGAAAGTGCCACGTGCCTGGAAACAATACGGAATGCTCCCCGAACTTGTCTTACGATGATGTTGATCATGGCCAGGTATTCCTCCATGCCTGGTCCTCTGTCACGGCAGTACATAGAGTAGGTCGGCTGGTATGTGAAATTCGCTCTCCACATCATGTCTCTAAGAAGTGCTGGGTATCCGTCCACATCCTCAGCTTGAGTTTCTTTGACAAAATATTGATGATTCATCTAAAAGCAAGAAAGGCAAGGTAAGCGATTTTTGCAAATTAAAACAAGAATAATGTAAGAAAAGATACTAAGATGGATGAGGAATGAAAGATATTTCTAACTTAAACTTTCTGAAATTAATTTAATCATTTGAAAATAACCTGATCAAGGACTTGCTAGACTTAACACCCATGCTACCTCTAATCTACAGTTAGTATGACTCTGATACCAACGCTGTGGGGACCCCCAGGTTACTTCCGCAAGACCAAGGCATTCGCCCTGGTGATCATGCGTGCTGCTCCACAGCGAGCACTTCATCATAATCGGTTCTCTAACGGCCTAAGCACTACACTTAGTGAGTTAAATTGGAAGCCACAAAAAGTGAGCATACGACCATGTTGGCTCCCAAGATCAGCGACCAATATGCCCAAACTCACATACAACATTGATCACATCCATACAACAAACATACATTAATAGTTCAAAAGACTTACATCATAGTAATCCAAGTCTACAACTATTACAAGTGGCCGACCAGCCAAATTCAAATAAAATCATAAAGTAGCAGTGGAAGCAAGTAAATAAATCAAAAGACCAGCATGGTATGCCCCATAACCCATTGGCAACCGACTGGGAGTTAAATGATAGCACTACTCATCAGTGTCGCCTAAATCGACAATGACAAGCTCCTCGGGCGAACAATCTTCCTCACCTGTAAGCTAGTAGACAAACTGGTTGAGTCCAAAGGTACTCGTAAGTCTTACACAAATAAAAATTAGTTATGCATAAGGTCATTCAAAGGATGGCTCATATTGGCTTAGTTTTTGCGAACAGACGCAACAATTTACAACATACACATACTAGTTTTTCATTTGCCATTTTGAAATCAGATTTGAAGTAGAAGTAAAGCATGTGATCCAATAATAATTTTAACGACAAATGAATCAATCAAACAACAAAGTGGCAGCCCACTTTGGTAAAACAAAAATGCATGAACATCCCATTTATGCCGAGTACCCAGTTTACCCACAATTTAAATTCAAAGTCTAACAATAGTAACTCCCGAACTCAAGCGATTGTCCATAACCGCGGACATGGCTATTCGAATAGATTTATCTCTGCAGAGGTGTACTACTTTACCCACACGACTCGACTAGCCCGTAAGCAACCGAAATTTAACACACTTCCTAAGGTGTGTCGGCCGGGGAAATCGAGATTCGGTATTTTTCGGAAAGAAAATCCTATTAAGATAGACCACCCATGCAAGATGAGACCCCCAACTTAGTACAAATGCATATAGCAAATGCTAAGTGGGCAAGCATGTTACGTCGGAGGGGCCAGTGTAAGGTAGTTAGTATGTTGGGCGAAACCAACATAGGTAATCGTGCTCATTCACACAGTATATATTACACTGGGTTCCTAAGGAACATAGGATTTCACGGTCTCTATGTCCTCGCACCACCTACGGTCTAAACCAATTAAACTCATCCCCTACTTGACCAAGCAATACCCATATCCTGCGTGTGGTAGCACGAGTTTTACTTGAATCATTGACGCTACCAAAGATCGGTCCTTGTTGGTCCAGACAAGTCTACCATTTACCCAAATCTCGTGCATGAAGGCACCATCACTAGCAATCTCTTGTCCAGACCCAAAACTCATTTTAAAATAACAAAATTTAACTCATAAAATAGATACAAAGATCTGGAATAAAAAGAATAAGAAAGTGTATGTTTCCCATAAGAGTAAAATCTGAGAACTTCCTTAAGTTTTCAGAAACCATTTGATATTTTGAAACTAAGTTTTTCAAAACATCTTAAGGACGACCAAGCTAGGGGTTTCTACGGTCAGTATGGCTCTGATACCAACTTTGTGAGGACCTAGGGGTATTTAACTCGTAATACTTAACCTCCAAATGGTTCAAGTATCACCAATCAAATATCCTAATCCTCGGTGAACGTGTACTTCCCAGAAATGCAGTACACATACACCTGTACAAAATCGTGCATCATTTCCATACAAACTTACAGTACCAAATCTAGCAAAAGCCATACATAATATAGAGTTATTACACAAGGGCCGACCGGCCAAATGAGACCAACAACAAAATAGCAGCGGAAGCAAAAGTGCCATAAGATGGCGATAACAAAAGCCAACCGGTTTGCCAACTTCCCACAATGCAACCGACCGGGCCGCCAAGCTAGTCATCCACACCGTAGCAAAACTCACAAAAGTCAATCCCTTGGGGATCAACCTCCTCTGCAACAATTAAGCAATGCAAATGAGTACAAAAATGTACTCGCAAGACTTACGAGTAACAAGCCTATACATAGCTACATGCAACCTGAAACAAAGGAGATGGTCATATGGTTCATTGGACGCATAAAGCAATTCTCTTTTGCAATAATGTAATAGATTGAAGGCAATTTGTCAAATCTGTTTTTAATTGTTGAAATAACAGCGAGACAACAATAAGTACATAAATAACAACCTAGAAGTGACTAACCCAACAGCCACCACAACATAGCACGAATTCCCCATTCGTACCACCCAATTCAAGTTTTAGTGGAAAGATTATAGTCTAATTCTTGCGGGAAATAACTAAGCGTGTCCATAACCTAGGACAAGGATATTCGAATAGATTTAACCCTACAGGGGTGTACCAATGTACCCACATGTCAGACTGCCTTTTTGCCAAGGTATTTAGCACACTTCCTATGGTGTGCCGGCAAGGCTAAGTCCTACGAGACGTTTTCTAATATTGTGTATTAACTACGAGTCGCCCGTTTGGATAGAAACCCATACGTTGCATCGGAGTCATTGTAAAACCGGGAGTCAACTACCGATATAGGGTAAACCAACCTGGACAACTACAATACCCCTCGGTGTGGAGAACCTAGAAAGGATTCCCCTCCCGTGCACCCAGCACATAAACACCATCGTCATTTTACCACAACACAACACACACACACACATCCTCCTATGACTCAGAGCTAGCACACGCCAAAGTACTAAATCAAGAGAGGTCACATATCCCTCTCATGTGGTTAGTGTCGGGACCAAAAATTACAATTCTGGACCCTCTGTGTATACTGCACTAGTCCAGGATCACGCTAGTGCACACAGTGGCAACATCGATGAAATATCATTTCCATATACAAAGATGACTAACAAATAGGCAAATAACAATAAATATCAGAGTAAAGACCTTAAGGTCAAAGCTTACAATTAATGCCTCAGAAGGCGAATAGCTCAATGAAGTCTGCGGCGAACGAAACGGAATAACCGGTGAAGCCCATCCATATGCCCACAGCAATCGGTCAAAGCGCGACCTAGTTCTCCTCGATCCTTGAAGTAGACCTTGTTGACCGACGATTCCTCCATTTCACGTAGGTTTGGGCGCAAGTTTTACAACAAGCGTGAGTACACAACCGCATACTCGCAAGTCATACCACGAATGCAATGTATAGATGCGAGCTTATTCCAAAGGAAATGGCTTCGTGGTTATTTTGCGAAATGCAACATTTGCAATTGAATACAAATAATAGATTGAAAGCATAATTCAAAACAAATAGACAATATTAATTTAATGATTATTTTCACAAAGACACGCATCTAATCAAATTCTTTCACACACCATATGACTTAAATCACACAGTGTCCCTTCCCAATAGTTTTATGAAAACTACCCTCGTGTGAAATCCCGAGCATTGTCCATGACCATGACGCGCTATTCGAATAGATTGTTTAACACTCTGCAGAGGTTGTACACTTTACCCACACGATATAACCGTGTGGCGCACCGATCATAACAAAACGGTTCGAAATTTCATCTCAACATTGACATTCTTATTCACATAGTACCCATATCACATAGCCTAACCTATCCACCTGAACATCAATGCCGAGAATCCATAACTTACTAAGTTAGGCCCGTTTTATCAGACATGTGGTCGTACAGTAAGACTCAGTTCAATGGCGCACAAAGTTAAGTCCTTAATTGACCAAGGCAAGACTTCCATTTTCTAACTAAATCACAAAGATTATCATTCCCACCACATAGTCCACCATGTCACACAGTCTCCACCACTTGCCTCAGTCCAAATCCTTTATCACCCAGTTGGTTTTAGTGCAACACATGCCATCACGAAGTAATAACACATAGCACATGATTTTACACAAAGTTCCATAATCACATAGTCAAATTTATAATTGCAACTCGAGTTATGATGATGACTCGTTGCATGGCTAAGCAATCTACTTGTACTAACCAACCCACGTTGGTAATACCATAGCACCAACTAAATATGAACCAATCTAGGGTGACAAAAGATTATGACATACAATAGACAAAGTGGATATAACAAATTGGATTAATAGCTAAACCAAAAGCATTTAAATAATTACTTAAAGTAAATGCAATAATTTAAATCAAAGTAATTTTTAAAACTCGATTCAATATGATCAAAGGTATAACTTGCCTTGCTATAGCAATGATGATCTTATTTTATCTTCAATCTTCTACTTGCTTGATCTTCACTCCTTCTGACGATTAGGGACTTGCGCCTAACGAGAAAGAAAGCAAAACAAACTAAATTCAAAAGACAAATCAAATAAACTCCAAATTGAAATTGAATGGTAATGGAAGGTAGATATTGAATTTAGATGAATTTAGAAACTTGAATGAGTTCAATCGGAATTCGGATGAAGAAGATATGGCTTTTGGAAGATTGGAATTCACATGAAACGATGAAAAAACTCTACGGAATATTCTCGAATATTCTATTCCGAAAATATTTAGAAAAGAACGAGTATATGATAGGTGAGACCGATCAGTATTTATGGATTTCTAGAATTAAAATAATTCCAGAAATAAGGTAGAGAGAGTGACAAGCGGGACCAATAAGATAAAAGGATTTTCAAGAATTAAATTAATTCCCGAAAATAGAATTAGGGGTTGACATGTGGGCCACTGGTCTATGGACCGGGTCCACGGAGATATGCTAGTCCACGGTGGACCAAGCTCATGAATATGGTTTGACCAAGATTGACTGACATACGGGACCCGCATGTAAGTGAGGGAAAATATTAGAGTTTTAATTAGGAAGATGACATGTGGGGTCTACATGGAAGATATATATATATATATATATATATATATATATATATATATATATATATATATATATATATATATATATATATATATATATATATATGGATGGCAAAGGGTCCACATGGAAGTGAGAGAGATATAGGTAGTATGGCTTGAATTGTTGACAGCAAGAGAATTAATAGAGAAGCATGCATTGGAGAATTACTACATGCATTGGTTTAGAAAGACTAGAGAATGGAATAGAGGACACGAAGTTAAGCTAATTTTGGCTCATGAAGGCACGGAGTTGCAAATCAATGATTTGAGGAAAAAGAGCAGATGGTAGAGAAGCTTGGCAGGGCAAACAATAGTGAAGGAAGGACCCAACAGAGCAATCACGTTGAAATAACAGAGCGTCATCGGCATGAACGATGAAATGAGATGTGGGCTAAAACGGCACAAGACGGTGATGATGAACGGAGGCGAACCAACGGTGGCGAAGGGGCAAAACGGAAAGGAAACGACGAGCCGGAGATGATGACGCGGTCCGAACATCAAGATTTTGCTCCATGCGACGCAATGACGCGAAGAACGCCGACGACGGTGGCCTCACGGTGCGTAACACTTCGGTGATGCTCTGCGAAAAGGAGATGAGCACGGCGTAGAACGCGCGACGCGAACTCAACGGTGGTGGAGTTGAAGGCGGGGATCAACGGTTGCGAGTAATTGACCGGAGAAGGACGACGAACAAGAGGCGAGAGAACGTCAAATTCTCGGCGCACGGTGGATGAAACTTGAATCTACAAGAGGGGAAAAATAGGTATTGACGAGGGCACAAGATGGCGGTCGGATTTTGGAAAAACTCACCGAGGTAGCGAGGAACACGATGAACACGTTTGGCTTTAGGGCTTGACATGGCCGACGGTGCTCGGTGATCTTCGCGAAGAGGAAGGAACCATGACGTAGAACGCGACGACGCGAAGCCAACGCCGCAGACGGTTCGGCCGGGCACGTCGGATGAAGCCGCGATTCGCGGAGAAGAACCTCGGTTGGAGCTCGCTTTTACGGAGATTGCGGCGAAAATAGATTGGTTTGGAGGAAACCAATTCGGGGATTGGAAGAGGGGATCAATACGGACGCGTGGCGCAAAACGGCTCGCATTTATATGCACCGTAGAGAAGATATGGAAATTTGAAATTTGAAATTTTTAGTTGTAACCGCACACGATTGGATCTTTGCTCGGTTCTGGAGCGAAATGGAAGATGAACAATGATTCCAAATATCAGTAGCATCGGCAGAGAGAGAAAATCTGGATTTTGGAATTAAAAGAAATCCAAAAATCAAGGAGACCAAATATATAGCAAACAAATCCAGAAAAATCTCAGAAAATATCCAAAAATTCCTTAAAGGACAAGGAAGCCAAATAACACAAATTTTTATTTAATTAATGTTTATATTAGTCAAATTAAATATTTTTAATTTAGAAAAATTCCAATTAAGCTTTATTAATTCAAATAAAATTGGTGAAATTTTCCAGGGACCTAAACTACTCAAAAGATTTTTGAAAAGCCAAATTTTGGGACGTTACAAACCTCCCCCCTTAAAGGAATCTCGTCCTCGAGATTCAGGCTGGCTATAGAATAGGATAAGGAACTCAGCCTTCGGGTTCACTTCTTGCTTTCAAATTGCTTTTACTTTGACCGAATCGCTCTTCTGACTACTTACAGAACAACGCCTTGCTTCTTGCTAAACTTCTCGCTTCACTGAAAACTTGACAAACTGGCTCTTGGCTGAAAGGCATCTTGAAACTTGATTGCTTCTACCGGGGCTGCTTGATCGGTGCTTGAAGGCACTTCTAGAGTGGAGGAAATATTGATGCTGTCTGGCAACTCAGGTTGGCAAACTATCTCTTCTTCCACGGTTCGAAATCTGCACTAACTGACACACTTTTGTCAACTCTGTCATACAATTCTTAGCACAGAACTTCAATAAGTATTCTGAAGATAGACATGGCTTCGAAGGTGATAATCTGTATAATCTATGTAGCTTTCCTTCTTGAACACCGTTACTTAAATTCCATTTAAGATTAAGGACTCTTGGTCTTCTGCTTCATGATTAATGCAACATCCACATACTTTGTAATTTGATCTGCTCCTAGCTGAGCGATGACTTACACGATCAACCACTCTGAACTTCAGAGGGTGACAACTACGATTGGCTGACATCTGGGTTGTAGAGAAACTCTACACATAACACTTACTTGCTCGACTTGGTACTCTGAGTTAAGGCACAACTCATTAATCTTTCCAATCTGTCTATTGATTCGTGACGATTCACACATCAACTCAAATGATCACCCAAGCATCATGCGGACTCGCCGCTAACACAAGATAAGCCGGGATCCTTGGTCCGACACTAACTTCTCGACACGTCGTGCAATTTGACCATCTCTCAGTAGATCGACACGCACCCATGCCGATGAATGTCATCCATCAATGGATGGCAAAGACTCAATACATGAGCACGAAATCAAATCCAACTCTCAAGAACCCTAACCTCAAATTAGGGTTTCAAAACAATGAAAGGGTCGAGAGGGTGTCGCACCTCCTCCTCTCTATTTATAGTGGAGGCTTAGGGTTTCTAATAGAGTCTCCCTAATCGCCGTATACAACCAAAATGACCTTTGATCATGATGAGGCTCAAGAATTGCAATTCAAGTTGGAAAGAGCAATAAGACCATAAGAATGCAAATAAGAAACTCCCCTCACTATGATCCTCAAATTTGAAAATTTCAAATTCTCCAATTTTCTCCCTCTTTGTAATACTTTTAAATCCTCTCCTTTACACATTTTGAAATATCTTCTCCCCTTTGACAATGGAGTCATCAAGGAAACACGCCTTCCTCTGTTCGGAGATAACAAATGCGAGAATGAGGAAAAAGCATAAGAAGGAGCATCAATTTTGGATTACAAGAAGCTTTGAGATTACCCAAAAGAACAAGCTAGCATCTCAAATTTTGCATAAACACCATATCACTGAATGCGCTAGCAAGATCATGATAAGACATATATAACAAAGCTAAAGCAAGAAGGCTCAATATAAAGCAATGAATTTTAGCATTTTAAGCAAAGTTTCAAATCTAGCAAGTTCATCATGAGATCCTAAAATGAAACGGCCATGTCAAAATGTCAATGTGAGACAAAGAAGCTAACAAAGACCACATTAAGAGACAAACAAGTCCTAAATTGAATTATTTTGCTCAAATTGTCTCAGCCCATTTTCATTTTCATTTGCAAAGGAATATTGAAGTTGATGAAAGGTATATCGTATACCACTGCTGGCGATCTCAAACTAGGTGATATTGACAGGAATGAAGCGACAAATTTATGTCAAATGATCAACAATCACCCTTCACGAAATTATATCCCGATTGGGTCCTAGGAAACACCATATTTGAATTCTCAGGTATAGAAGTACTATGACTGGCCTCCAACATTTTGGCTGACTTTCTGACATACCAAACACATGGTAACCCATTCTGCGATATTTCGCTTTATTTTGGATCATCACAATGCAACTTTGAGATCTTTGTACACCTTGGTACTTTCAGGGAAAATAGAATGCTTGCACTCAAATGTTGGTTTGAGCATCAACTACCAATCATCCGATCCGGAGGATGATGCCTCAATATGGATTTCCTTCTCATTAGATATGCAAATATACTCATTAATCCATGTATCATTCGTTTGCCTTCAAGTAGGGGTTCTCACTCTTCCCTTGGCTTTAGGTTCTGTTTTTCCTTTCCACAACGCCATTCTTGAGGGACGTGTGGAGAAGAGAGAACGATGCGAACTCCGTATCATTGTCAGACGCTCTCAAGGCACCGTAAAATCAAGCCAAACGAAGAACAAGATCACGATAAAACCAAAAGCTTCATCCTTCGGCAAGAAAGAACACCCAAGTGTATCTCGAGAAATCATCAACTATGACAAGAATGTACCACTTGCCACCAATTGATCGAACCTAGCGGACCAACAAGATGAGGATCACTTAACGCATCACACCTCGATTTCTAGCATCGGTCCGAACTCGGGTTCAACAGATATCCTTGCAACCGACTCAAGATCCAAACTCGAATTTCACGGTAACTTTAGTCGATCGATCAATGATCCTTGTGGTAGCTCTTCATGAGAGTTATCGTTTCAAAGTATCCGCTTTCTTCCTTTCTAGTCTCGTCTAGGTTGATCATTCTAGCAAGATTTTTCTTAGCATTTTTCAACCTACGCTGAGAACTCAACTAAATGCCCATTTTTCTTACAATAGGTGCAATGGTACTTGGTACCACTGAGAAGCACCTGAGGAACGGATTCCAACCTCATGGTTCTCAATCCAATAACCATCTTTGTTGCTCCACATGGTAGCAACTTCAATTAGGACTAAAATAATTCACCACCGAAACTTCTTAACACACCAATTCTTGGATGTTCCGTGATAAAAGCTATCAAGGTTCTTTCTAATAGAGTCTCCCTATGGGCTCGTATCGACAATACGAACATTGGAGTTGTGATTAATCTCTTCAAATTCTTACAAACACGGTTCACTTCTAGCGGCGACCGCGAACTTCTTCTTACTTACCGGTGAGGGTCTTGGCTAACTTGAAACGATCGTCTCATTTATCTTCAACTAACACTGTCTCAAACGACTACTTCATCGGTATTCAATCGACACTTCTAAGTGACGGGTTTGATTTGCCAACGCTTTATCCGATAAAGTCATCCGATCTACTCTATCATTTTTGGCAAACTCGTTGGCAACTTTTGTCATAATTCATCTCGTGACGTAATTCCTTCCGAATTGATGATCCTAGGTACCAAGTCGAGACGAACTTGACTTTGAATATGGTTGCATGTCGCATATACCACTTGCAATGAAGATCGCATATTCTATTGCGGATACGAGACATTATCCATTGATTAGATTCTTCAATCATTTACTATTGTCTCACTGCTATGCAAAATGATGAGTTGGAATTCAACATCACATTCCATAGTTACGACTCTACAGCCTTCAATCATCATGACTTAACGCTTGATTACTCAACTTGCAAAGGTAGACTCTTGGAAAGGTATCCAATGATTTAATATCAAATAATTTCTTTTTCTCCGTAACTTGCATGCAAAGATGTCCACATTTTTGCTTTCTAACAAAGGAAAGGTTACAATGATTCTCTGATTTTACTGCTACTAACAGAGGCATGACACTGCATGATCTGGTATTACCAATCTAGACTTTCTTGGTAACATCATCATTCAAACGTCTCTTCTTTGACTACTTCATTGGGCAAACGGATCCTGGTGCGTTACCAACTTCTCTAGGAGTTAAAATCTTAACTGAGCTGACTTCTGGTATTCTTGCATCTGGAGTGAGTGACTGGTTCCACTGAGGACACTAGCTGATGTAGTGACCTTTTCCATGATTGTTGTAGCATAGACATGTCGAACCTTGTGAGTTTTTCTGAAGAGGTCAAGGCAGAACGATTATTTTGGTGTTCTTCAACCTTCAAGAAGGATAGTCGCTTTGTAGGACATCTCTTGGCATAGTGGCCTTGCTTACCACACTTGAAACACACTAGTGACGAGACTGGCTTGTTTCTCTTTGAGGTGGGTCTGAGGTCAATATTCGCTTTTGTAATTCTTCACCGACATATCTTGTAATCGACAATGGTTTGCCTTCTCTTGCTAATGTTCGACAAGAGCTCGAAAGTTTTCACGACGTTGCATTGCAAAAGTCAACACGAATACATAGGCAATCGCTCGGACAATGATCATCGCTTTCACACAAGAAACATGTGATCTTACTCATAGGACATTTTCCAACGGAATGGTTTCCTTCGCAACTGGAACAATTGATATTGTGCTCATCGGCACTATGGCCTATTTCTCCGCAGTGGGTACATGCACAATCTTCTGACTTATCTGGTTGGCAGCACTTCAACTGACAACGGCTAGATTTAGTGTAGGATATCGAAATAGCAGGTTTTTCTTGATCACTTATGCTTGATATCGCATGCTGTTGGCACAGAACGATGGTGAACTCTTCCCAAGTGATGGTGTGCTCGTCCTGATGGGCGGTGCAATTTTTTTTCCACCAATCTAATGCAACTTCTTCTAATTGATGAGCAGCATATAAAACTTTCTCATTATCATTGCAGTGCACAACAGCTAGCTTTTCTTCTATTGTGCGAATCCAAGATTCTGCATCCTTGAGTACGGTTGATCCTTCAAAGACGGGCGTCTTGGTCCTTAAGAACTTTGCAAACTTGAACTGAAGGTGTGTCTTTGGGATGGCAACGAGTTGTGCACCATTGCAAACATTACTAATGTCCGACGATCGCATTGTTGCTGGCATGAGTTGATTCTGGGTGGCAGGAAACTGGCTCGGGTCCTGATGTGTCACTACTGGCACTGGAGATTGTTGTTGGTCATCGTCGCTCTGCATCGACATCGCGACGATGCGATGACTTGCTTGATTATTCGATTCATCAAATTGACTAAGGTAGCGGTGGTCCGATCCTACCAGTCACCATGTTGTTCATGTTTTGCATCATCGCGTTCATGGATTGAGTCCGAGCTACCAAGAATTGTTCCATGACCGGATCTACTACTCACGTATCGACAACCGCCCACTTTGGGATTGACAGTGCGAGCTGGGTGGTGCATCGTCTCAAGATTACCGACAAGGTGGCTTCATCGGGTTCTCCATCTGCCGGTGACTGGGGCTAATAGATGCGAGGAAAAGCACAAGGTAAGGGAAGAGAATCTACTAAGGGAGCGGGTTTAACCTAAAGAACACCAAGGAACACACAAATAGCCAAAAGCTATTAAGAAGCATAAAACTCACAAACCAAACTACACCAAGAAGGAAACAAAGATCTAATCGTCTAGTCGATTAAACTCTAACTTAACAGGGCGACTTGGCTCAACACACGGGAGGAACCTACACTGATTTATCCTATATGGTTGGTCTGAAGAAAACTCGATCTGATCACGGTCTTCATCAAACGTTGACTGCTTGCGATCCTTGCAGGCGAATCTTGGAAAAGGATGGGGTGACGTACAACTTCTTCCTGGTCTTCAATTTTTGCGACACACTTGTCTTAAACACTTGGAAAGATGTTGATGTGTTGTTGTTGGTTGCGTGGTCTTCAAACAATTGCTGAAAATTGCTCTTGGGCATCCACCAAGACATTTGACATGGATAACGATGACTATAGAAGTTATGAGGGGAGAGAGTCCAATTTAATACTCCAAATGGTGAGGACGAATATAGATGAGAAATGGATAGAATGGAAGAGTATAGAATAGACAAGGTGAGAATAGCACATCATTAAGATTTTTCATTTGTAAAATAAGTTTTGAAGTTTTTCTTACAAACGGTCATTCTAACTAAGGTCACGACCTACAGTCGATATGGCTCTGATACCACCTCTGTCGGGACCAAAAATTACAATTCTGGACCCTCTATGTATACTGCACTAGTCCAGGATCACGCTAGTGCACACAGTGGCAACATCGATGAAATATCATTTCCATATACAAAGATGACTAACAAATAGGCAAATAACAATAAATATCGAGTAAAGACCTTAAGGTCAAAGCTACAATTAATGCCTCGTAAGGCGAATAGCTCAATGAAGTCGCAGCGAACGAAACGGAATAACTCAGTGAAGCCCATCCATATGCCCACAGCAATCGGTCAGTGCGCGACCTAGTTCTCCTCGATTCTTGAAGTAGACCTTGTTGACCGACGATTCCTCCATTTCAGTAGGTTTGGGCGCAAGTTTTACAACAAGCGTGAGTACACAACCGTACTGCAAGTCATACCACGAATGCAATGTATAGATGCGGGCTTATTCCAAAGGAAATGGCTTCGTGGTTATTTTGCGAAAATGCAACATTTGCAATTGAATACAAATAATAGATTGAAAGCATAATTCAAAACAAATAGACAATATTAATTTAACAGATTATTTTCACAAAGACACGCACCTTAATCAAATTCTTTCACACACCATATGACTTAAATCACACAAATGTCCCTTCCCAATAGTTTTATGAAAACTACCCTCGTGTGAAATCCTGAGCATTGTCCATGACCGCGACGCGCTATTCGAATAGATTGTTTAACACTCTGCAGAGGTTGTACACTTTACCCACACGATATAACCGGTGTGGCGACCGATCATAACAAAACGGTTCAGAAATTTCATCTCAACATTGACATTCTTATTCACATAGCACCCATATCACATAGCCTAACCTATCCACCTGAACATCAATGCCGAGAATCCATAACTTACTAAGTTATGCCCGTTTTATCAGACATGTGGTCGTACAGTAAGACTCAGTTCAATAGCGCACAAAGTTAAGTCCTTAATTGACCAAGGCAAGACTTCCATTTTCTAACTAAATCACAAAGATTATCATTCCCACCACATAGTCCACCATGTCACACAGTCTCCACCACTTGCCTCAGTCCAAATCCTTTACCACCCAGTTGGTTTTAGTGCAACACATGCCATCACGAAGTAATAACACATAACACACAGTTTTACACAAAGTTCCATAATCACATAGTCAAATTTATAATTGCAACTCAGGTTATGATGATGACTCGTTGCATGGCTAAGCAATCTACTCAGACTAACCAACCCACGTTGGTAATACCATAGCACCAACTAAATATGAACCAATCTAGGGTGACAAAAGATTATGACATACAATAGACAAAGTGGATATAACAAATTGGATTAATAGCTAAACCCAAAAGCATTTAAATAATTACTTAAAGTAAATGCAATAATTTAAATCAAAGTAATTTTTAAAAACTGGGATTCAATATGATCAAAGGTATAACTTGCCTTGCTATAGCAATGATGATCTTATTTTATCTTCAATCTTCTACTTACTTGATCTTCACTCCTTCTGACGATTCCGGACTTCTGCCTAACGAGAAAGAAAGCGCAAAACAAACTAAATTCAAAAGATAAATCAAATAAACTCCAAATTGAAATTGAATGGTAATGGAAGGTAGATATTGAATTTAGATGAATTTAGAAACTTGAATGAGTTCAATCGGAATTCGGATGAAGAAGATATGGCTTTTGGAAGATTGGAATTCACATGAAACGATGAAAAAACTCTACGGAATATTCTCAGAATATTCTATTCCGAAAATATTTAGAAAAAGAACGAGTATATGATAGGTGGGACCGACTGGTATTTATGGATTTCTAGAATTAAAATAATTCCAGAAATAAGGTAGAGAGAGTGACAAGCGGGACCAATAAGATAAAAGGATTTTCAAGAATTAAATTAATTCCCGAAAATAGAATTAGGGGTTGACATGTGGGCCACTGGTCTATGGACCGGGTCCACGGAGATATGCTAGTCCACGGTGGACCAAGCTCATGAATATGGTTTGACCAAGATTGACTGACATACGGGACCCGCATGTAAGTGAGGGAAAATATTAGAGTTTTAATTAGGAAGATGACATGTGGGGGTCTACATGGAAGATATATATATATACACATATATATATACATATATATATATATATGGATGGCAAAGGGTCCACATGGAAGTGAGAGAGATATAGGTAGTATGGCTTGAATTGTTGACAGCAAGAGAATTAATAGAGAAGCATGCATTGGAGAATTACTACATGCATTGGTTTAGAAAGACTAGAGAACGGAATAGAGGACACAGAAGTTAAGCTAATTTTGGCTCATGAAGGCACGGAGTTGCAAATCAATGATTTGAGGAAAAAGAGCAGATGGTAGAGAAGCTTGGCTGGGCAAACAATAGTGAAGGAAGGACCCAACAGAGTAATCACGTTGAAATAACAGAACGTCATCGGCATGAACGGTAAACAGAGATGTAGGCTAAAACGGCACAAGACGGTGATGATGAACGGAGGCGAACCAATGGTGGCGAAGGGGCAAAACGGAAAGGAAACGACGAGCCGGAGATGATGACGCGGTCCGAACATCAAGATTTTGCTCCATGCGACGGCAGCGACGCGAAGAACGCCGACAACGGTGGCCTCACGGGTGCGTAACACTTCCGGTGATACTCTGCGAAAAGGGAGATGAGCACGGCGTAGAACGCGGCGACGCGAACTCAACGGTGGTGGAGTTGAAGGCAGGGGATCAACGGTTGCGGAGTAATTGACCGGAGAAGGACGACGAACAAGAGGCGAGAGAACGTCAAATTCTCGGCGCACGGTGGATGAAACTTGAATCTACAAGAGGAGAAAATAGGTATTGACGAGGGCACAAGATGACGCGGTCGGATTTTGGAAAAACTCACCGAGGTAGCGAGGAACGCGATGAACACGCTTTCGCTTTAGGGCTTGACATGGCCGACGGTGCTCCGGTGATCTTCAGACGAAGAGGAAGGAAACATGACGTAGAACACGACGACGCGAAGCCAACGCCGTAGACGGTTCGGCCGGGGCACGTCAGATGAAGCCGCAGTTCGCCGGAGAAGAACCTCGGTTGGAGCTCGGTTTTCTGGAGATTGCGGCGAAAATAGATTGGTTTGGAGGAAACCAATTCAGGGGATTGGAAGAGGGGATCAATACGCGCGCGGGCGCAAACGGCTCGCATTTATATGCACCGTAGAGGAAGATATGGAAATTTGAAATTTGAAATTTTTAGTTGTAACCGTGCACGTACTGGACTGCTGTTCGGTTCTGGAGCGAGCTGGAAGATGAACAGTGATTCCCGAAATACTGTAGCATCGGCAGGAGAGAGAAAATCTGGATTTTTGGAATTAAAAGAAATCCCAAAAATCAAGGAGACCAAATAAATAGCAAACAAATCCAGAAAAATCTCAGAAAATATCCAAAAATTCCTTAAAGGACAAGGAAGCCAAATAACACAAATTTTTATTTAATTAATGTTTATATTAGTCAAATTAAATATTTTTAATTTAGGAAAATTCCAATTAAGATTTATTAATTCAAATAAAATTGGTGAAATTTTCCAGGGACCTAAACTACTCAAAAGATTTTTGAAAAGCCAAATTTTGGGACGTTACAGTTAGCACGCAAAAGTGCTTGGATCAATGGCGCAAGTAATTCGGTCCTTGTTGACTCGGGCACCAACCATTCACACGCAAAAGCACACCATCTTACCATTGTGCCCAAGTCTAAAACATTTTGTTTTCGGTTTTAGTTCCTCAAAGTAATATAGCACAAGGTGCTGAACATAATGTCATAATAAGTTTTGTGTGATCAAGGTTATCGACAAGTCGATAACCGCCCAATTCTACCGTTCTAAGCATTTCTAAGCAACAATAACTCGTAGACTACAAGCTAAGTGATAATGGCTCATCCAACGAATCCTAAATCACAGAGGATATAATCCTAGGCTCAGTAGTAGAGAATGAATATTTGCCTACAGATTATGCATATAAAGGGATCACTAACCGACAATAGTTTAACAGCAAAATAGCACATGCATACATAAACTTTGCAAGCAAGATATTAGACTTTGAAAATAATAGGAGCAATATGGTCAAATGAATGCTACATCTACTTGCCTTGCTGGAGATCACAATCTTGCTGCAGAGGATCACTCTCGTTCTCAATAAATTCTTCGGAACCTAATGCAAGAACGAGAAATTCCAATAAGAACGATGAACACCGAAAAAGACTCAAAATCCAAAGTCAACCAAAATCCATGAAATTTACACAGCAGGTAGAGCATGATTTCAAATGAATTTAGCAATAAGAATAAATTGATTTGGACTAAGTATGCAAAAGTTATAGCCTAAACAATTTTAATCGACTGGAAATTCCAATTTAAATGCTTTATGTTACTATTCATCGCACAAATTTTCAGAAGGTTTGTGAACTTCAAAATTTTATGGTAGGCAGAGCATGACATTCTAAGAACAACAAAATTTGGTTCACTTCATTTGGAGTTAAAATGAATTTCTTATGATTTTTCTAAGTGGTGAAAGTAGCACAAAATTAATTTCAGAGGTAAAGACATGATTAAAACCTACTCTACACTAAAGCATGTTAACAGAGGAATCTAACACATTTTAGTTTACTAAATTTGGAGTTACAGAGAATTACTTATGCATTTTACAAGTTTTAAACAATTTTTAAAGTAAAAATTAATGCTAAACAAGGTAATTCAACTAACACAAATTTTCTGGTACCAAAATACGATTCAAACCATTTTTATATTAAAGTTCAAACAAAACAAGAACTAACAAAATTTGAATCACCCAGAACGGAGTTAAAATGAATTATTTAAGCAATTTTGAAGTTCAACACAATTAACAGTTTACAAATAAAATGTTTCGGGATTTCTTTATTACTAACTCAAAGTGGAAAAACGTGGGCAGTTGATCTTGAATCGGACGGGCCACGCGAACGGATGCACAGCGCGTGCGCTGAGGTTCACGCGAAACTCAACGGTTGGATTAGATCCAACGGTCCAAAATGAATGAAACGTTTGGAGGTCCGAACGTTCCAACCATTCTCATCCGTCAATCTAAAGATGGATGGCTCATATCTAAGTGACGTTCGGACGTTCCAAACGTTCACACGATCTAAGCCACAGATCAAGAAATGAACGGCCCACAACGATTTGGGAACTCGGTGGTCCGAACGTTCCCACAGATCTGGGCCGTAGATCTCAGATGGACGGTCCACAGCGAGCTCAACGCTGCGCACGTGCACACGTGGGGTTTAAGTGCGCGGGCCCACAAGCCAGTGACACAAGAGCTAACTTAGGACAATCATTAAGTGCTTAAGCAATGATTAAACATTTAATGAACGAATTTATGTCCTAAACCGACAGCGCTACAGTGCTTGTCCGAGTACGACACGGCAAAGAGCCCGAGCTCAAGGAAATGGCTCACCTTCGGCGACTCCGATCGCAGCGGCAAGAACTAAAGATGGGGATGGGTTCGCAATAGCCTTGCACACCCTACAGAAGCACTCACAAAGGCAGAGCCGGCCTAGAACGGCAGTGATCCAGAGATGAGCGGTGGCGCTAAACAGGGCTGAAAACGAAAACAACACAAAAGCTCAGCATTGTTCTGAGAAGCAGGCGCCCAAGCTTCTAGGGATTACTAGGGAGCTACCTTAGCACTGGAGAGGTTAGGAGGTGGTCAGAGAAGCTTTGGCGACGAAGAACTACGCCAGAGCTGGAGAAGAAGACGACGAAAACACGACCTGAGCAAAACGAACACGACCGCGTGGTACGTATAGCTTCACTAAGGCTCATAGATGGTCCATGAGTAAATAATTGATGAAGGAAGCCATTTACCGGAGTTGAGGGAGAAATGGGTGATTTCGACCGGAAAAGAACCAAACTCAAAATTAGATGATTCCTGCGAATGCAATCCAAAATTGAGTTAGGGAAAAAGATTAAGGTGCTAAGGGGCGCAGAAGGATGCAAAAAGAAAAGGAATGGAACCACTGAAGTGCCGTCGAGGAAAACAGAGCTTCACGGCTGACAATGGCGATTTAGTGGTTTTTGAGTTTGGAGCTCAAGCGAGTAGAGAGGAAGCTAAGGAGACCAAGGTGGTGCTGTAAAGGAGCACCAGGAGGAGCTCTAGGGTTCTTTAAAGCCAGAGAGCAATGGTTGAACAAGGACGGACTTTAATGGCGGACAAGCCCTAAAGCCCTGCCAAAGGTGAGGGAGGAGATGGGAGCAAGTGAGAGTGACGACTTTGAGTGCGAAAACACAGTGGTGAGGAAAACAATGGGCTCAGAGCCGTTGAGAGTGACGCAAGAGAGTTGACAAAAGCAGCTCTCCCCCCATGCCCTGTTCTGTCACACGTGTGCGAGGAAGAAGAAGATGACCGGGACCGGTAAGGGCCCACAGTCAGTGACACAAACAAAAGGGCTCGGATAAAAAAGAACGAAGGGGTTAGGTTAAGTTGAGTGAAAAGATCTGTACGGTTGGATTATAAATGGATGGCTCAGATTAAAAGTAACGTTCGGGCGGTCCGAACGTTCAAATCAACATGGGCTCTTCGATCAGAATTGAACGGCTGAGATTGATTATGGCTCTCGGACAGTCCGAACATTCACACGAACGTGGACGGCCAGATCAAGATCCAACGGTTGAAAGCCCACACTCCAACTTAAGCGAGCCCGAGGTGCAGTTAGGTCCAACCAAGTGGCTCGAGCCAGGCTCTGGTTCACACCCAAGGAACAGTGAAAACAGATTGGGAGGAGATTTAAGCTGAGAGGGTTTGCGAATTTTTAAATGGAGTTGCACAACTCCAAAATTTCTGAAATTTTTACAGGAGAGTGCTGACTCCAAGATTGACCTTTTATAAAAAATTTAGAGGTTTTTATGCAAAGCATTTTTCTCCAAAAATCTCTTAAGGTACTGATCTAGGGTTTGACCAAGAGTCAAACTTGTTTGACCAAGAGTCAAACTTGTTTGACCGGCCTCTTAAAACATTCAAACAATTTCCAAAAATTGTGAAATTTTTCAGAGGGGTCACACAACATCCCCAGAACCAAGAAAAATTATTTCTAGAGGATGATCACAAGATTATCTAGGAAAGTTTTCCAAGGGTCAAGACTTAGGTTAAAAGAGGCTTGTGATTTTGAATTTCCATAATTCCTTTACAAGAATTCTCAGAAAATTCAAACAACAACAAAATGCAAGAAAAGTTTTAATTTCTACACATTTAATTACATTTGAAACACAAGCCAAGAATTGAGATGTTACAGCAAACCTGAACAATATAAATCACACATCCTATCTTAAGCATATGGTACTGGAATAATTCAAGGATAACCTCAATGAATAGGAGATAACTAAACTACACATCACAAAAAAATAGCGGCATTATCAAAATAGCATGCAAGCAATTATCATTGCACTACCTTAACAAAACTGGGATCAAATATGATGCAAAAGAAAGTTCAAATGATGCTTGCCTTGCCGGTAGATCAATTGTTCACTCACAGTAGCGTACGAGTCAATATCAATTGCTTCGGAATCCATAGAATAAAGATAACGATAAACACCGAGAAATACCTCAAAAATAAAATTGCTCAAAAATGCATGATTTTTCTACAGTAGTTGAATTATCATTTTATATGAATTTAGGTGAAAGAATTATTCCATTTGGATTTAGTATGTGAGAGTTATGGCAGTTTGAATTTCAGTTTTCTAGAAAATCCAATTTAATTAGGATCTGTTACTATTCACTGATTTTAATTATTTGATGAAAATTTGCAAAGTGGTGGAGGATAAAGGAATTACATAGATAAATAGAGAGTGGTAATACAATGTAACAACCCTAACTTAGGGTTTGTATTTCAAATGTAAAATTTTGAGGAGAAATAAAAACTTTTGTTGTCTCATCAAATCATTTGGAAGTTTTCCAAATTTTCCCTAGCAATTTCCATTTTCTAGAATTAAATTCTTGTGAATGGAATTTGTTGTCAGCAAATTCTTAGCTTTCAAACTTGTGGTCATCCTCGAAATTATTTTTCTTATCATCTTGATCATCCTATCTACCTCCCTGAATTATTTCACAATTTTTAGATTTTATTTGCTATTTCAAATGCCCAAGTCAAACCAGTTTAGAATTCTGGTCAAACCTCTGGTCAGCAGCTTGTGAATTTTATTGGGAGAAATCTATTGCATGAAAACTCCTGGAAAAATTACACAAGGTTGCCCTCTTTTCCAGTAATCTCCCATAAAAATTTCGGAAATTTTGGAGCTCGGGAACTACCTCTATAAATTCCCCAAACTCTCTCAGCTTTCAAACTCAAAATCAGAAATCACTGTTTGTCGGGCTCGAACCCGAGCCCGACTCAAATCCGACCGCACCTAAATGGCTCGGTCGCACCGCCTAACTGCACAGCGCGAGTCCGATCGATTGTGACCGTCCGTTGTGCATCGCACGGTCCACGTTCGCGTGTGCAATCGACCTGTCCGAATGCATACAGAGATCTCGACCGTCCATCTCAGATCCAACGGTCGATACGATATTGATCGAGTTAAACCCACTCGTCGCACCGCACCAGACTCCGACTCGAGTCGCACCCCCTTTTCTCTCGCTGACAGGGCGGTCCCACCTGCAGGTTATCCCCGCCACGTCGCTGCGCCAGCTCTTGTCGCACCGCTCGCCGCGCGCTCTCGCCGGCTTCGCCGCCGCATGCACGCTGCCACCTCGCCTCACCGGTCTTTTCACTGCCCCACCGCCTCACCTCGCTGCCTCCGCCTGCTCCTACAAAAGCCTCCGAGGGCTTTCCCTACTTCGTTTTCTTCTCCACCGTCTTTCTTCTCCACCGAGCTCTGAGAGCCGGGAGCGTCGCCGCGCCGCTTCCGAGCGTTTCAGCCGCTCCGGTGAGCTCCGGTCATCGCCGACCGCGTCACGGTGTGTTCCACCTCCCTGGGAAGTAAACCCCTCAAGAAATTTCGGGTTTCACCGTCTGTGGAGCTGCGCGTGGGCTTTCTTCTCCAAGTCCGACCGAAACCGCCTCTTCCGCCGCCGCGTCTTCTCCGGTGAGCTCCAGCTCAATTCTTCGCTCGGTGAGCACCGCCTGGACTCCACTTTCCTTCTCCGGTCACTCACTTGTCCTCTCGTTCGCCTCAGGCTCCTGTCGTCGTTGACCGCCTTGCGCCGCCGCGGGCTCTCGTCGCCGAGCCACTCCGGTGCCTCTCCGTCGTCACCAAGCACACCGGTGAGTTCCTGGAGCCTCACTGATGCCCATGCGCGCACTAGTTTTTATCGTCTTCCTCTCTGGTGCAGTCGCACCTTGTCACCCCCACTGCCGGCCGCCGTGTTCCGTCGCCGCGCCGCCACCGTGCTTCTCCGGCCAACCCGCGACCACCCTTAGCTTCAGTAACCCCTGGGCGACCCATTTTGGCCGTCGCACGGCCGCCGCCACTCCTTCGCGGCGGCAAGTTCAGTCGAGCGGCCGAGCCTCTCGTTTCTTGGTGTGCTCTTCTCTGCTTCACCGCAATGGGGCCCACCTCCTTAAGCTTTGTAGTTAGTGCTAATCATGCTTATGATTGTTCATTAGTTCACTCTCATTGCATGATCAAAATTGGTAATGGGAGTTTGAAAGTATTTTAGTGTTGTTCTCTGTAATTGTTTCCTGTTGTCGTTTCTGTTGTCAGTAACTAAATTTTAGTTTCATGCTTATGCTTTGGATTCTTGTTAAGTGCTGGTTGACTCCCTTTTGTTGTAGTGGTTAGCATGAAATCATTTAGTTAGTATCTTTAAGTTTCAAAGCTCTTGTTATCATGTTTGATCAAAGGGTTAGTTAGATGATCTTGTTGATTGTCTCTGTAATCATGGTTCTTGCCTTATCAAGCATTGTAAGGTCTTGTAGTAGAAGCATGCTGAAACTGTTAACCTTAATATATGTGGGTGTGATGCTTAGGTGTGTTAGTAGCTGAAATTTTATTAAAGCCCAACCTTAATTAGAAAATTGTTAGCATCCAATAGTTGGCTAATTATCTAGTTAGTGTTTTCAATAACTTCTTGTGGGTTCTGTGCTCTCAACTAATAATGGTTGTTTTAGAGTAGCTAGTTGTTTTTGATGTGTTAACTTGATGATTAAATAATAGATGTGCACACAATCACCATCAAAGTCTGTCGAAGGATTAAAAAGAAGAAAAATAATATTAGAGGCTTGATTTTGTGGTTAACCTGATAAATAAGTGAGTGGGTAGATCAATCACTTGAAAGCATGTCTATTTGAATCATCTCTGTAGCTGCTATTTTGTTATTCCTTTTGTGATGGTCTAGCCTCTGTGTATAAATTGGTGTTTGTATTTGATTGCTGAGTTTTGCCGGTGTTATTCGTTCTTATTCGCTGTTATTTGTTCAAATCGTTAGGCTTCGACATTTGCGGTAACCCTGAGAGCGATCCTCTGCAATGTGTCGAGCATTACGAGCAACAAAGAACAGCAAGCGCTTTGATCATTTTATCCCGTATTTTAAAGTCTAATATTTTGTTTCAACTGTATGTATGCATCGCTTATTTTGTGTTAAATTGGTTAGTTAAACCTTTAGATGCATAATCTGTAGGTAAATATTTGTCCTCTACTACCGAGCCTAGGTTATTTCTTTGTGATTAGAGTTCATTGGATGAACTCTCGTCACTTAGTAGATTACGAGTTCGATTGCTTAGTCATGCTTAGCTACCAGTAGTTTTGGGCGATCATCGACTTAGTCGATGATCTTGATCACATAAAATTATTATCGTTCTTATATTCCAGCTCGTGCTATGTTAATTGCAAAACAAAACCGAAAACAAAAATGATTTAGACGCGCACAACTTGGTAAGATTGGTGTGATCTGTTGGGTGTGATCGAAAGGTGCCCGGTCAATTAAGGACCGAACATCTTGTGAGTTCTCGTTATCCAGCATTTCGCGTGCTAACCACACTAGAGGGTATGGGACCTCTCTTGACCTAGTACTTTGGCGTGTATTGGCTCCGGTCGCGGGAGGTCGCGGGAGGGATGGAGGTGGGAGCATGGTAGTTGTCCAAAAGCTTTATCACGAGTGGGTAGTTGTCTTTTCGGCTTTACCATGTAAGCGTATGGATTTCTATCCATACCAGTGGCTCGTAGTTAATACACAATATTGGAAAAAGTCTCGTAGGACTTAGTCTGTGTAAGCATACCTTCTAAGTGTGCTTTGGCTTAAAGGCGGTCCAAGTGTGGATGCAGTGGTACACCCCTGCAGGGTTAAAAACTATTCGAATAGCCTCGTCCTAGGTGATGGACACGCTTGGGTAAGCTTATCAAGAGTTAGACTACAACATTTAAAATTAAAACTTGATGGGTGGTACGAATCTGGGATTCGTGCTATTGTTGGAGTGACTATTGGGATAGTCACTTCTAGGTTGTTTATCTTCCTCTTTTGTTATTATTATCTTTACTGTTATTTCAACATTAAAAACGAATTGCAAACTTGCCTTCAAACTGTATCATATTATTGCAAATGAAACATATGGCCTCCACCAAACAAGCCTGCATGTAGCATATGAACAGGTCTGCTAGTTCACACGTCAGTCTTGCGGGTACAAAGACAATCTTTGTACTCAGGTGCTTTGCTTAATGTTTTTGTTGCAGAGGAAGAAGGTGAGCCCCAAGGGCCTCACTTCTATGAGCTGTGTTGCCGTTTCGTGGACGACTAGACTTGGCGGTCCGGTCGGATGCCTTGTGGGTTGGAGGCACGCTGATTGGCTTTGTTTATAGCCATCTTATGGCACTTTTGCTTCCGCTGTCGTTCTTGTTTATTTGTGTATCTTGGCCTGTCGGCCTTTGTCTGTAATAACTCTACTATTTGTTTATCTTCCGTTTGGTAGTGTGGTGTTTGGACTCTATGTTTGGAATGGAGTTGATGTCTAATTTTGTAACGAGGTGTGTATACTGCTTTCTGGGAAGTATACATATCTCGAGGATCAGTCTATTTGATTTGTGATGCTAAGACCAGGAGGTTGGTTAAGCATTACAAGCCAAATAAATTGGGGTCCTCACAAAGTTGGTATCAGAGCCATTCTGACCGTAGCAACCCAAGCTTAGTCGTCTTTATGATAGTTTGAAAAAGCTTAATTTTAAAGTATAAAAAGGGTTTATGAAAACCTAGGCAGATTCTCAGATTTTACTCCTTACCTATCTTAGCCTTCTACTCTCATCTTACTCTAATTTGAGTTTAAAACTTGGTTTCTCTCTTTCCTTTCAAAAGATAGTTACTACCGGTGGAATCAGTCTTTGGGAGAACCATAGAGAATTAGTCTAATTAAAATTTGTGGGAGCATAAGGGTAAGATATGTATGAGTTTGCTAAGTGTCTGATTTTTGTCAATTGGTTTTGTAACTTAAAGGTCTTGTGTTTGTTTTGTGCTGTTAGTAAGTATTTGCAGTGGGTTATCGACTTCGTGTTTTCCGGCTATTGTTAACTTGTCTTAGTGAAACAGGATGGCCGGGAGAACGCGTGGCAGTCAGCAGGCTGGTCATGATGAGGAGCTTCCCCCTCCTCCGACCATGGCTAAGGTTCTCGCTCAGATCGAGCGAAACCGCATGGACCAGACGCGCATCTTGGAGGTTATTGCTAGGAATACCTCCACTCCTGCCGGTGGTGGCGGCCACCAGACTCGCGGGGGACTCGCAGAGTTTCTCCGTACGCAGCCGCCGACTTTCTCCCGTTCTGAGGACCCTCTCGATGCGGACGATTGGTTGCGCATGGTTGAGCGAAAGCTCAACATAGCTCAGTGCCAGGCGCAGGACAAGGCACTCTTCGCGTCCCACCAGCTTGAGGGCGCGGCACTCTCATGGTGGGAGAACTATCTCGCCATGCAGCCCCGCGGGCCATGTGGTCACGTGGGAGGAGTTCAGGTCAACCTTTCGTCGGGCCCACATCCCAGATGGCCTGATGAAGCTGAAAAAGAAAGAATTCCTCGCGCTCAAGCAAGGGCGCAAATCTGTGACGGAGTACTTGTACGAGTTTATTCATTTGGCTCGTTATGCTCCAGGGGAGGTGGCCTCAGATGAGGCTAAGCAGGAGAAGTTTATGGATGGCTTGTCTGAGGAGCTGCAGGACAAGCTATCTATTGTGGGCTTCTCTGACTTTCAGGCCTTGGTAGATAAGGCCATTGTTGCTGAGCTCTGGGCGAGTCTCGCAAGCGCAAATGGGAGGCGCATCAGTCTACTCACACCAGCCTCGCTCGTCCTCGGGCTGGGCTAGCACCAGGGGCCCGTTCTTTTGCTCCACCGGCGCCGAGGCCATCTACACCAGCTCCTCGTCCACCGCAGGCCGTGTTTCAGCCACGTGCGCCTGCGATCCAGCAGCAGAGCGGCCTCCGCAATCCGGCGGCCGAGGTTACTTGTTTTCGCTGCCACAACAAGGGGCACTAAGCCAACGCTTGCCCTCAGAGTGTTGCGATGCCGCCTCGTCCTAATGGAGGACGCGGCGGGAGTGGTCATCCACCGACGTAAGATTATCCGAAGACCGAGTGCGGCGTGGTCGAGTCAACCACCTTTCACCGAGGAGGCTCAGGAGGCGCGAGATGTCGTGATGGGTACACTTCTTGTTAATTCTCGTCCTGCTGCAGTATTATTTGATTCTGGAGCATCGTATTCTTTTATTTCAAGATCATTTGCTGCTGCTAGTGGTCTTCACTGTGTTCCTTTGGGAGTTCCTTTGCTCATCCGCTCTCCGGGGTCGGAAATGAGAGCTGATTTACAGTGTCGGGATGTTCCTATCGTAGTCAAAGGAGTGGGATTTTTGACAAACCTTATTCTGCTCAGTTCAGTGAGTCTGGATGTGATTCTTGGCATGGATTGGTTGTCCCAACACTTGGGGCAAATCGATTGTGCCAGGAAGATTGTCTATCTCACCACCCTTCAGCGGCAGTCGGATTTTCGCCAACGTGCAGGGCCACATCTATGTGCATCGAAGCGGCCACCTTGCGGTCGGGATGTTCCCATAGTATCGACTTTGTGGATGTCTTTCCTGAAGATTTGCCCGGGATGCCTCCAGTTCGAGATCTTGAGTTTGTCATTGAGTTGCTGCCCGGTACCGCTCCGATTTCGAAGGCGCCATATCGAATGCCTCCCAATGAGCTAGAAGAATTGAAGAAACAGCTTGGTGAGCTCCAAGCAAAGGGTTTCATCCGTCCCGCCATCTCCTTGGGGTTGTCCGGTGATCTTTGTGAAGAAGAAGGACAAGACTTTGCGCATGTGCGTTGATTACCGCCCTCTCAATGAGGTGACGGTGAAGAACAAATACCCTCGCCCGCATCGATGATCTGCTCGATCGCTTGATCGGAGCCCGGTGTTCTCAAAGATTGATTTGAGAATGGGGTATCATCAGTCGATCATATCTCAAGATATTCAAGACGGCTTTCACTACTCGTTATGGGTCAGACGAGTCTCAGAACACCCAGGATCCACATTACCTGGAATGCTACTTAACCACTCTCTACTAGCCAATAATTTCAAGACAAAATTAATTCGGCAGCAACTCTAGACAAGAAGCACTAAGCGGAAGCATAAACAACTAAGGGAATAAAGATGACGGTAACAAGTTCAATAATTAAACAACCTCTAGCAGATTAAACAAAGAATGGTTCACAAATCCATCCTTATTTAACAACAAAATCATCCACAAATAGTTAAGCATTTGGCTAGAATTTCATCGTCTTTATTACAACATGAGTTGATGAACCAAGTGCATTATTGTGGTGCCGCTCTACCCATCCCATGAATGCTCAACAATCACCTGTAGGGGAAACAAGGGTGAGATAAAAATCTCGACAAAGCAAACTGCTTAATGAGCTAATCGGACTACAAACAAACATACAACATCATTAAAGTATCCAAATATCCACATCCATAATGTGAATCCACATTCATTTACAAGCCAATTAAACTACAATGATATTAAGCATCAAAATCCAATCCCCATAATGATCACAATTATAGCCTCAACCATATTTACTACCAATGATAGTAAAATATTAACAATTAAATCTTGATCAAGCGCTTCATGTTAATCACCACTACCACTACCAATGACAATAAAGTATTAACATATTTTACCTCATAACTTTACTATTTCTCGCATTCACAACTGCTATCCACAATTACCACAAGAGAGAAGAATCTCATGCCACAATCACAACCTCTACCATACCACAAGGGATGAACCCCCACTCCACAACCACAACCACAATACTCATACCACAAGAGACTCTCATGAGTCAATTTCCACATTGCAACTATGAAGTTGCGTTTGTTTGCAAAAATAACTTCACCTCAATATCTTGCACAAGTATGCAAATGATCTTTCCACAATGCAATGCATATGTATGCTATGCTCCACTGCACCTTTACCCAACAAGGTAAAGGTATGCATCGTCTTACTGACAATGCGATGTTGTACTGCAGTCGGATCGCGCTATAAGCGCGACATCCACAATGCAAATGTCATGATATGTCATGAATGATATGAAAATCATAAACCACAAGAATTTAACCACGAAGATCAACAACATACTCATCATGAATATTTTCTCATAATCCACATGTGTCTCATTAAGCATAATACCAACGTGTCATAAGACCATTACCACATAACACACACCGATTCACCAAGATCAAAATCAATCGATCTAGATGGAACTCTATCACATAGACCACCACATGATCATCATGAAAATAACCACAAGGAATTATCAACATGTCCACCTTGAGTTTATTTTTCATATTCCGCATTTGGCTCATTAGGCGAATTACCACAATACTACCCAAACTCATCCAAACATAGCAATTGATTAATATCTTGCTACCACATTCTTACTTAGAAAACATGTAACCATGGCATATCATTTAACACTATGTCAATCATGCATAGTGCAAGTAGTAAGAAAACGGGTTAAACCGTAGCACAACCGCTACATTCACTTGCCTTCCACGATGCGGCGCTAGCGGCAAAGCGATACTCCTAAACCTGAGGCTTCACCTCCTAAACAAGTAAAATAATACCAATAAGGACATAATATACCAAGCGCTACTAATCGGCATTCTACAACGCTTACTTGACGACTCAAAACGAGTTTACAAAGCTGAAATCGAAAAACAACGTTTCCTGCCATAAACTGATTCTGGACAGCAGCACGGTAAATGACATAACTCATGAACTGGAAGTCAAAAAGAGGTAAACCCAATTTCTGTAGATTCTTAACTGAATAATCTACAATAATCTAGTTGACACGATAAACCAATTCGGACAAAATATTAGGCTAACCATTGTTTGAACTTTCAGTACAGAAACTGCCTACACAAACGAACAGCAAAACTAAAATGACCATAACTTTTAATAGGTAACTCCGAATTGATCGTTCTTTATCAATCTGAAAAGGTTATCGAATTACCTACAATAACCTAGTTGGGTGAACTTTCAGATTCTACCAAATTCCCTTTCATAATTTAGGAAATAACCAGACAGATTATTCTCGTCAGATTTCTGGCAGCAGATACTAAATCGACCATAACTTTTGACTCAGAACTCGGAATCGAGTGATCTTCGCGGCTACTGAAAGATAACGACATAACCCACATATCTCTAGGAGATGGAATCTTAAAATTCAGCCTCTAAATACACGAAAATACCCACGCAATGTTCTGGACAGAATTGAATCTTCTGCAGCCCAACAATTAACCAACAATTCTAATCGGTTTCGCATCTACTAAGGATCAAACAGCGGGGAAGGCATCTCGTTACCCTTGTAGAACCTCTAGAACTCGCTGAACCAATCCCCACACAAGACTTCTTCTCCTTCTTCTCCTTCTTCTCCTTCTTCTCTTCCTCTCTTTCTCCTTCTTGCGCAAGGGCAGCAGCCTAGACGAAGGGGAATCGCGAGGAGCAGCACGAGGCAGGGGAGGCGCAAGGGAGAGGGGAGGATTCGGCCAAGGGTGAGGAGAAGGCGGCTGCAAGTGGGAGGAGAGAAAAGGGAGGCGGCTAGGGTTTGGGAGGTGGTTCCTCCCCTTTGGCCGGCCACTCAGGGCCGAGATGGGCCAAGGCCCAGCCCAAGTAGGTGAGAAAACACAGAAACCCCTCTCTTTTCTTGTCTTTGCTGAATTCTGAAATTAAACTCTTCCCGATTAAATAATTCTCTACCGATTAAATTTAATTAACCCGATTCTTGACTTCTCACACTTCCGAGTATTACACTCTTCCCACCTTAAAAGGATTCGCCTCGAATCCTACTCTCTGAACCACAAAGAGAAGAACAACAAGCAAAAAGCAACCCAAACTAGGAGTACTCACCACCTCGAAGAGCTCGGGTACTTCTTTCGCAAAGATCCTCCAACTCTCACGTAGCTTCTCTCTCGGTGATTCGTCCAAAGGACCTTCACATACTTGATGGTCTTATTCCTCAAGACCCGCTCCGACGTATCAAGATACGAATGGCCGACTCTCCACGGTGAGATCTGCTCCACCGTGTCTGTTCTGAGTCAATCTTGTGTTCGGATCCATAAAGTATTTCTCAAGATAGACACAAGGAAAACATTGTGCACACCACTCAATGAGTTTGGCAACTCCAAGCGATAAGCCAAACTACCCACCCGAGCAACCACCGAAAAAACCGATGTACCGCGGGCTAAGCTTCCGGTGGTACCAAAGCGAACAATACTCTTAGTCGGAGACACCAGAAGAGCACAAGGCTTCCCACCGCAAAATCCAACTCTCGCGCGAACAACCGCATAACTCTTTTGTCGGCCCCGAGCACCAATGTGTCCCGCCATTTTGGCAAAATTTCCCATAATAACTATTAAGACCACTTTCTAAAACCATCCTCTTTCTTAAAACACTTTCCTCTTATTAAATATACTCGGGATAACACAATAAACCCAATTTCAAGAATTTGATCACCAATTTCACTCACATAATTCTACTAGAAGCACAACGATATAATTTACAAATATAACCCAATAACGTAAGAGAAAAGGATTATCAAGCATCACACTAGCAACTAGTTTTCCTTCAAAGGACCACGATCCAAAACAAAGGATTTACCACAAAACATCTTCCACTCTCCAAGTAGACAATTGGAGAAACCACACCACCTAAGCTAAGAGTGAAAATCACTCGACACCAAAACAATCAATTTCTTTTCCTAGCCGAAAAGACTACACCTCAACAAAACACCCAAAGAAAACCAAGAATCAAGAGAGCATCGCACTACTTGACATAACCATAATTTCCCAATTCATTTCTTTTAACAATTTAACTTCCTTGAACCAAAGATTTTCAAATCATTGCCCAACACACCAACTCATTTATCTCAAGTTGGCCAACTCAACAATTAGCTCAATTGATTACATCATCTACACCATTGTAGATAGACTCTCATCGCCCCACAAAACAACACTAGACTACCACTATTAAGTCGTCATCACGCAACAAAAGGCTTCGCAACCCACAACAATTACCATGTTCTTAGAAGAAGAGGTAAGAAGAAATAAATTTCAGCATCTGAGAAAATGGTTATCATCACAATAGCCAAAAGACCAAAAGAATAACAAATAGCAATGAGGTTGGAAAAACACAAGATAAGATCATCTGTACCTCAAATACTTCTAGTACAACTTTTCCTTTCAATAAGAAGCAATTTTCTTTGATTACAACATCCCGCCATTTCCAACAAAGGATGCTTGAAGACCACAACACAAGATTCAAATAAAACCAATAAGATCAATCAACACGTCGCTTACTCAGAGCAACATCGACTATGACACAAGTCATAAGGTCCAAAAAGATTCTAACCGTAAATCTCACACCCTTCAATGCAATTAGTATTATGGAATTAACAAATTCCTTTATTTTTAAAACATTCAACACCATAATCACAACTACATGCTATCGATTTGTATTCACAACAAGATAAAACATTCTTTGCAAAAATCAACATATCATCCCACTCCTTCATACTTTTCCAAAAGGAACATCATAAATCACTTCATCATGTTCTTATTATCCAAATAAGATTCCAACTACTTGATCTAGTTAAACCTAGTGCATAAGCCATCATATTAAAACAAACTCTTTAACAAGATGATATTAGAACATAACAACCTCACAAAACATGCTAGTATGAATCTCTTATTAGATTCCATACATTTATCTCGTACTGATGCTCAACTCTAGTTTAGCAACAAGTAATTACACTCTAGCCATTGCTGTCAATAATTGATTATTAATTTTTCATCAGCATAGCATTAATGATCCTATCTCTAATTTGCAATCACAAAGACAATAAAGAGCACAGATTCGATACTCCACCTTATGTTAAGATATTAAAATAAAATAACTTTAAACATCAATAATACCACTTTATAAGACAAGATTCCATAAGTCAATACATCCACCTTCATTCATTTCTTTATACATAATTCAACAATTTAGCATGGTAAAAGTTACATAACTTTGATTATACATGCTCATCAAGTATGTAAAGAGAGGACATAATTAAGGTTAATCTTATTAAGGCAATATTCCAACACCTCCTTACTTGACCATCCCGAATGGTCGATTAATTACTTAAGATCAATCAATCCAATCTATCCAACAAGTTGGGAAAATTAAACAACTACAATAGTCAATACAATTGTTTTTCATAATCCTTAATAAATGCATGAGTTCTACACATGTATCGCTAAATTCTTAGCCACAAATCTTCAAGAAACTACAACAGGACAACATCATATTAATCAACTTCACTTCTAAAGATGTTAGTAGAAATTAATGATGTACCACACTAACTTTTCAACTTGATAATTCACAATCTATCAATTATTTACATAATTTCCACCTACTACTTAAACACAACAAAACATCACAAAGGGGTTTTAACACTCCCTTCTAGAGAGAAATCAAACTTCAAAAGTCGAAATAACTCAGAAGAAATGCATAGAGCCAATGCTTCCACAAGTTAATGAACTTCCCACATAAAGCTTTGATTCTCTCTAAAAGAAAATCAAACGAAAAACAAGAGTCATGTTTTCCAGCAAGAAAGATGGAACAACACGGAAAATACCAGTCTCTCCAAAAGCACTGCTCACGAGCAGTCAAACAACCCATCAATCCGAAAGAAACAATACTTGGCCTCAAGAACAAATAGAGGCCTAATGACAACCAACGACTGCAATAAACAGCTAACCCGAGAGAAAAAACATTAACTGCAATAGGCCAAGAATCGGCCAACATCAATTCAAGGAGGATAACACTTTTCTAAGAAACTTACCCATGACATCCGCAACTAAGTTACCCGAGGTAACTACATCAATATCCCCGTACCACGAACGGGTATAAACTGGATATACCCAAGGCAACGACATAAAGCCTACCTCTTATCATTGACTATCCTCACTCATAGCAGATCATAGAAACAACACATAAACATACAAGATTATCTCATAGCATGAATAATCAATATAACATGTCAAAACACGAATGCAATGCTTGACCCATCCCATCCTCACGTGCACCGGTGTGTCAATTTAATATTTTTAATTACCACGGACCTAAAGCCCGCTCGATACCAACTGTAACACCCGGGATCCACATTACCTGGAATGCTACTTAACCACTCTACTAGCCAATAATTTCAAGACAAAATTAATTCGAAGAACTCTGAACAAGAAGCACTAAGCGGAAGCATAAACAACTAAGGGAATAAAGATGACGGTAACAAGTTCAATAATTAAACAACCTCTAGCAGATTAAACAAAGAATGGTTCACAAATCCATCCTTATTTAACAACAAAATCATCCACAAATAGTTAAGCATTTGGCTAGAATTTCATCGTCTTTATTACAACATGAGTTGATGAACCAAGTGCATTATTGTGGTGCCGCTCTACCCATCCCATGAATGCTCAACAATCACCAGTAGGGGGAAACAAGGGTGAGATAAAAATCTCAAAGAAGCAAACCGCTTTAACAGCTAATCGGACTACAAACAAACATACAACATCATTAAAGTATCCAAATATCCACATCCATAATGTGAATCCACATTCATTTACAAGCCAATTAAACTACAATGATATTAAGCATCAAAATCCAATCCCCATAATGATCACAATTATAGCTTCAACCATATTTACTACCAATGATAGTAAAATATTAACAATTAAATCTTGATCAACTGCTTCATGTTAATCACCACTACCACTACCAATGACAATAAGGTATTAACATGTTTTACCTCATAACTTTACTATTTCTCGTATTCACAACTGCTATCCACAATTACCACAAGAGAGAAGAATCTCATGCCACAATCACAACCTCTACCATACCACAAGGGATGAACCCCCACTCCACAACCACAACCACAATACTCATACCACAAGAGACTCTCATGAGTCAATTTCCACATTGCAACTATGAAGTTGCGTTTGTTTGCAAAAATAACTTCACCTCAATATCTTGCACAAGTATGCAAATGATCTTTCCACAATGCAATGCATATGTATGCTATGCTCCACTGCACCTTTACCCAACAAGGTAAAGGTATGCATCGTCTTTCTGACAATGCACGATGTTGTACCGCATCTGATCGCGCTATAAGCGGCGACATCCACAATGCAAATGTCATGATATGTCATGAATGATATGAAAATCATAAACCACAAGAATTTAACCACGAAGATCAACAACATACTCATCATGAATATTTTCTCATAATCCACATGTGTCTCATTAAGCATAATACCAACGTGTCATAAGACCATTACCACATAACACACACCCGATTCACCAAGATCAAAATCAATCGATCTAGATGGAACTCTATCACATAGACCACCACATGATCATCATGAAAATAACCACAAGGAATTATCAACATGTCCACCTTGAGTTTATTTTTCATATTCCGCATTTGGCTCATTAGGCGAATTACCACAATACTACCCAAACTCATCCAAACATAGCAATTGATTAATATCTTGCTACCACATTCTTACTTAGAAAACATGTAACCATGGCATATCATTTAACACTACGTCAATCATGCATAGCGCAAGTAGTAAGAAAACGGGTTAAGCCGTAGCACAACCGCTACATTCACTTGCCTTCCACGATGCGGCGCGCTAGCGGCAAAGCGATACTCCTAAACCTGAGGCTTCACCTCCTAAACAAGTAAAATAATACCAATAAGGACATAATATACCAAGCGCTACTAATCGGCATTCTACAACGCTTACTTGACGACTCAAAACGAGTTTACAAAGCTGAAATCGAAAAACAACGTTTCCTGCCATAAACTGATTCTGGACAGCAGCACGGTAAATGACATAACTCATGAACTGGAAGTCAAAAAGAGGTAAACCCAATTTCTGTAGATTCTTAACTGAATAATCTACAATAATCTAGTTGACACGATAAACCAATTCGGACAAAATATTAGGCTAACCATTGTTTGAACTTTCAGTACAGAAACTGCCTACACAAACGAACAGCAAAACTAAAATGACCATAACTTTTAATAGGTAACTCGGAATTGATCGTTCTTTATCAATCTGAAAAGGTTATCGAATTACCTACAATAACCTAGTTGGGTGAACTTTCAGATTCTACCAAATTCCCTTTCATAATTTAGGAAATAACCAGACAGATTATTCTCGTCAGATTTCTGGCAGCAGATACTAAATCGACCATAACTTTTGACTCAGACCTCGGAATCGAGTGATCTTCACGGCTACTGAAAGATAACGACATAACCCACATATCTCTAGGAGATGGAATCTTAAAATTCAGCCTCTAAATACACGAAAATACCCACGCAATGTTCTGGACAGAATTGAATCTTCTGCAGCCCAACAATTAACCAACAATTCTAATCTGTTTCGCATCTACTAAGGATCAAACAGCGGGGAAGGCATCTCGTTACCCTTGTAGAACCTCTAGAACTCGCTGAACCAATCCCCACACAAGACTTCTTCTCCTTCTTCTCCTTCTTCTCTTCTTCTCTTCCTCTCCTTCTCCTTCTTGCAAGGCAGCAGCCTGAGACGAAGGGAATCACGAGGAGCAGCACGAGGCAGGGGAGGCGCAAGGGAGAGGGGAGGATTCGGCCAAGGGTGAGGAGAAGGCGGCTGCAAGTGGGAGGAGAGAAAGGGAGGGTGGCTAGGGTTTGGGAGGTGGCTCCTCCCCCTTTGGCCCGGCCACTACAGGGCGGATGGGCCAAGGCCCGGCCCAAGTAGGTGAGAAAACACAGAAAAACCCCTCTCTTTTCTTGTCTTTGCTGAATTCTGAAATTAAACTCTTCCCCGATTAAATAATTCTCTACCGATTAAATTTAATTAACCTGATTCTTGACTTCTCACACTTCCGGAGTATTACAAGTACACCGTCATGTCTTTCGGTCTAACCAATGCTCCAGCTTTGTTCATGAACCTTATGAATTCAGTATTCATGGAATATTTGGATAAATTTGTGGTGGTCTTTATTGATGATATTCTTATCTATTCCAAGACTGAAGCAGAGCATGCTGAGCATTTGAGGATTGTTTTGGGCAAATTGCGGGAACACCAGCTATATGCAAAGTTCAGCAAATGCGAGTTTTGGTTGAAGGAAGTGGCATTCTTGGGACATGTTCTTTCAGCTGGAGGTGTAGCTGTGGATCCCAGCAAGGTCAGCGATTGTAACAGCCCCAAGTTTCCAGCTTATTTCATGAATCTTATGAATTCAGTGTTCATGGAATTCTTGGATAAGTTTGTTGTCGTGTTTATTGACGACATCCTTATTTATTCCAAGTCTGATAAGGATCATGAACAACATTTGCGACTTGTGCTGGAAACACTTCGTCGGCATCAACTATATGCTAAGTTCAGCAAATGTGCTTTCTGGCTCAGAGAGGTTGCATTTTTGGGGCATGTGTTATCTGAAGGAGGTATCGCTGTCGATCCAAGCAAGGTACAAGATGTACTAAATTGGAAGCCTCCCAAGACTGTCCCAGAGATTCGGAGTTTTCTTGGACTTGCGGGTTATTACCGTAGGTTCATTGAAAATTTCTCCAAGATTGCTAGACCTTTGACTCAGCTCTTGCAGAAAGGGAAGAAATTTGAATGGTCAGCCAAGTGTGAAGAGAGTTTTTGGCTTTTGAGAACTCTCTTGACTAAAGCTCCTTCTTACTCTTAGGATGTTCTTAAGAGCTTGATATTTATTACGATGCATCTCGCCATGGACTTGGTTGTGTGCTTATGCAAGAAGGCCGAGTTGTGGCATATGCGTCCGGCGATTCGCCCTCATGAAGTTAATTATCCTACTCATGATTTGGAATTGGTTGCCGTGGTCCATGCATTGAAGATTTGGCGACATTACCTTCTAGGTAATCGTTGTGAGATCTACACCGATCATAAAGCTCAAGTACATATTCACTCAATCGATTTGAATATGAGACAAAGAAGATGGCTTGAATCGATCAAGGACTACGACATGGGTATTCATTATCATCTGGTAAAGCCAATGTTGTGGCCGATGCTTTAAGCGAGAAAGTCACAATGCAATCGCATATCTTTTCTACTGCCAAAAGGCTTGTGTGCTGATTTCCGCGCCTAAGTCTTGAATTGGTAGGAGCGGGTTTCCTCATTGCATTACATGTGGAGCCAACATTAGAATCTCGGTTCGGAGGCCCGCACAAGCGATGTCGAGGTAGCCAAATTAAGGGAAATATGAAAGCGAGCAAAGCCAACGAGTTTTACGAAGATGGTCGCGGTATGATTCGATATCGCAATCGTTTGGTAGTACCTCTGATCCCCATCTAAAGAGTCTAATTCTTAGAGAGCTCATAATTCCAAGTTTTCTTTGCATCACAGGAGTACCAAGATGTACCAGATTTAAAGAAAATATTTTGGTGGAGCCATATGAAGAGGCAAATTGCTCGGTATGTTCTTTGAATGTGATATTTGCCAAAGGGTTAAAGCTTTGAACATCTGAAGCCACCGGTACCCTTCAACCTTTGCCTATTCCACAATGGAAGTGGGAAGAGATCGGTATGGATTTCGTTACTGGTCTTCCCAAGACTTCCAAGGATCGATGCCATTTGGGTGATCATCGATCGTTTAACTAAAGTGGCTCATTTTATTCCTGGCGGGACCGATTTCAATGGCAAGCAATTAGCGAGCTTTATATTGCTAGAATTGTTTGTCTTCATGGTGTTCCTAAAGTCATTGTTTCTGACCGTGGCCTCCGTTTACTTCCCATTTTGGAATAGCCTTCATCACAGCTATGGGAAACGAACTCTTTTTCAAGACTTGCTTATCATCCTCAAACTAGTGGTCAAACTGAGAGGGTGAATCAAGTAATGGAAGATCTTCTTCGAACCTATGTGCTATCTTATAGCAAAGACTGGGAGAAATCTTTGCCATATGTGAAATTTTCCTACAATAATAGCTACCAAGCAAGTATTCAAATGTCACCTTTTGAAGCCTTGTATGGGAGAGCTTGTAGGACTCCATTGAATTGGTCCGAGTGCGTGAAAGATCATTCTATGGTCGGACTTAGTAAAGGAAGCGGAGGAGCAAGTTAAATGCGATTCGAGATTGTTTGAAAACTGCATCCTCGTCGGAAGAGCTATCTTGATCATCGCCGTCGTGAGTTGAGCTTTGAGGTGGATGACCATGTCTATCTTAAAGTGTCACCCATGAAGGGTACTCATCGTTTTGGTAAAGGAAAGCTCGCACCTCGTTATATCGGACCCTTCCGAATCATTGCCAAGCGAGGAGTCAGCTTATCAATTGGAATTACAGAATCACTCTCGTGATGCATGATACTTTTCATGTGTCTCAATTAAAGAAATGCCTTCGTGTTCCTATTGAGGCAAGCGCTTATGAGCATCTTGATGTCCAACTCGATCTTTCATATCAAGAGCAACCATGCGTATCCTCGACACAATGGAGCGCAGACAAGAAATCGTCTTGTCAAGTTCTTGAAAATTCGATGGGCTAATCATTAGAGGATGAAGCCACTTGGGAGCGCCAAGATCCGATGCGGATCGAGCACCCCATCTTTTGTTGTTTAGAACTTTTCTTTGAATCAAGAAAGGAAAGTTTAAACAAAGCAATGTAAACAAAGATGTAATAATAACACTATGTTGTTATGTAAGATTCTTCTTTGTTATCTTTGAAGGAAATCAAAACAACAGATGTTAAATTTCCTTATAAATCCTTTCCATTTTACTTCCTCCTCATCTTTAACTTGTTCCAAATCTCGGGGACGAGATTTTCTTAAGGGGGGTAGGTTTGTAACAGCCCCAAGTTTATAAACAGTAATAAAATGCTTTATGAACAGTAATGAGATACTGTTCATGGCATTACTGTTCATGTTTACACTTTGGGCAGCATGCTACAAATTAAAACCTTCCTTTTTAGTCAACCTCCTAAAGAACCATTTAAAATTCTTAAAAGGATATAAGATAAAACTTGTATGATGACTGGGAAGCATTTTTATTAAAGCCTAGATAAATTATCTTGGCTAAAAATATTTTTGTTGTATCTTTAGAAATTATTTGGACTTAAAAAAAATTATTGTCTTTAAATAAATATTTTCGGCCTGAAATAAGCATTTATGTATTTTACAAAGTGAAAATATGGTTTATAAAATTTATCTGGGAAATATATCATCCCAGTAGCTTACAGTAAAAATTTCATGATTTTACAAATTTATTTACTATTTTTAAAAGCCCAGTCAAACCTTTTAAACATTTGAAAAGGTTCTGGTCAAATAATCAGGTCTAAACCCAAACCTAATCACTGTAGCGACTCGAGCCATGTGTCTCGGTCCAACCCACTCGACTCGGTCCGGCTCTGTCACGTTCGGGCGCGAGCCCAAAACTTCACGCGTGATATGAGCCGTTGATCTTCAATCGAACGGGCGAAGCTATAACACCCCGCGAGCTGTCCACGTGTACCCTTAAATCTCCACCGTTGGATCTTGATCTAACGAGCGAGGTTAGTGTGTGCAATCGGACAACTCCGGATCCATGTTCAATCTCCACCGTTCGTTTTCAATCCAACCGCGACGCCCTTTTCGTTTTAAACCTAAAGGCGCGCTTTTATCTGAGCCGTTAGATTCAAATCCTACGGCTTTTCCTTTTTACCGCGTGTTATAAAGCCCGCACTCCTGCGGACCGTTGGATCTTCATCGTGTGACCCAGATTAGTGTATGCATTCGGACGACTCGGATCCCGCTGTCGTGGCGTTCATCTTTGATCTAGCGGTGTCGCTCATTTCAATTTGAAAGCAGAGCGCGCGTTTATGCGGGCCTTTGGATTTCAATCTCGGCACTCATTTTTGACCGTGGGCCTCTAAAGCCCAAAATCGGTGGATCGTTGGATTTCAATCGTGCGGTCCATATGAGTGTATGCAATCGGACCATCCGGTTCAACTTTTCATCTTGACCGTAGAAATAAAATCCAGCGGTCTTTGAGCCATCGCATCTAAAAGGGGTGGCGTGTATACCTTTTAATTGATCGTTGGATCTTAATCCAACGTCCATCTTTGAACGCGGGCCCGAACCGCCGGGATTTCGTTTTAATCCCGATCGGTAGATCTAGATCGTGCGGTCCATATTAAGCGATACCGATTCAAATCATTTAATCTATCTATTTATCACAGCCGCCCATTTCCAATCGGACGGCTGATATTCGTTTGAGCTTTTGTGAAGCGCGGGCGGCTGAGAATGACAATGGGACCCACATGTAAGAGTATGCTTATCGTCTTCCTCTCTCTCGTAGCAAAATCTCTCTAAGCAGAGGAGAGATTTATCCCAAAGTTTTTGCAACTAATTTTTGGGATAATTAGCCCTAAATGGACACCTCATCAAGCTCTAGATTTTTCCCAATTATCCTGTAGCTCAACTCCCTTATATATAAACCCTAGCTTTTGGAGCTGCAGCCATTGTTGACCACTGAAGCTCACTTTCCTCCATTGTTGTCCAGTGGAGATTCTTGCTTCTATCCTTTGCTTATCCATCCTTAAGCACTGGTTTTACTTACAATAAAGATTGGTTATCTTTTGTAGGTTAAATCCAGAGTTTATTTATCTGTCCATCATCATCAATTTTCAGAGTTTTTGGTATCTTTCCTATACTGGTAAGCCAAAAACCCTAGTTTCGATATCTTGAGCATCCTAGAAACCTTAGAAGCTGCTGTGAATCATTCTTTTAAGCATCAGTAGCTTCAACTGGCTTTAAACTGAAAAGTTGATATTATACCTTTTTGGTTTTTCATGTCATTTTCCAGACCTAGGGTTCTTCCGGTCAACTTATCATCTTATTTAGGTTTTGGCTAAACCCTAGCAGCATGACAAGTTAATCTTTCAATTCTTGTCATCATCTATTTTGACTCCTAGCTGAAATATGTCTCGTTCTCTTGTCGGCTCAGCCGACAAAATAGGTTTTGCTTTAGCTTTTGTAATCTAACTAGTTAGGGTTAGACTAAGGTTGGTTTGGGATATTAATTACCTAAAAGATCATGCTAAGATTCATTTATGAACTTTTGCATGATCTATACTTCTTTTCGAAAATTGCAATCATCTGTTTTGGCTCTTTTCAAAGCGAAACTGGAACTTTGCAATAAACTCTAGTTCTGTCTTTTGAAAACAAGAAGCTATATTATGTGTTATTATCACTATTATGGGTAGTTATGGCTTAAGCATCTGTAATCATGCATTTCAGTTGATCATGCATATTTACGCCATTACGGACTTATTGTCGGTTTTAATATTTATTGGATCTTATTGTTTCTTTTAGAATGCAGTTACTGTTGAAGCAATTGAATCTTTCTCGAGCAACGAGAACTGCAATGAAGTTTATTATTACCAAGGCAAGCATCCTCTTTGCACATATTGAACCAGATTTTGTACAATAGCTTTTACAAATCCAGTGATATCTGTGCATGCTATTTGTCCTGAAAATACAAAATGTGACTTGTAATAGCTAGCTATAACGACATGGTGGATTACCTTAATTATGACCATACACTCAACTCTAGTGTAGTCTTGTATACTATATGGTCTATTTTGATTTGGCTTAGATATGCGGTCTAGAGATTTTAGAGTTTGACAAGCATATCTTGTCAAACATGGGAATCTAAACGAACTATTGTCATTTTAAACTCTTTGTCAGTTCCTTTAAATCAGTCTTGTATTTGAAATTCAAATTGATCGGACAAGAGGAAGCTAGTGATGGTGCTTTTGTGCACGAGATTGGGTTTGTGGTGGACTTGTCCGGGTTAATTAAGGACCGAACTCGATTATTCAATTCAAGTCCCCACGTACTTCCACATGCAGTGTATGGTATTTGTTTGGTTAAGTAAAATGTTGAGACTATTGAGTTGGAAACAGGAGAGTAAGGATATGTGTATTGGCCTTGTATGGCATAGATGCTTTGGTCTGAGGACTGTGTTTTATGCCATGTGAGCTTTGTATGTCAGTATCAGATGTTCTTAGGAGGGTGAGGGTGTATATGTGCCTCGTCGCATATACGATACCTTAATGGTGCCGATAGCATTCTACTATGGGTGGGGAGCCCAATTCGTTTTAAATTGTTTGGATCGGCATTACTGACACAACATGTGTGCCCCGTGGTTAGTAGGTGGTATAGCCTACACTAGTGGGATCAGTGCACACATGGGGGTCCAACTCAATAGTGTTGGCTTGTTGAAAAATACCAAATCTTAGTTTCCCCGGTCGGCATACCAAAGGAAGTATGTCATCATTCGGAGGCATCCGAAGGCAACGGGCTAGCTAAGTCATGTGGGTAAAGATGTACACCCCTGCAGGGTATAAACTGTTCGAATAGCCGTGTCCACGGTCATGGACGATAACTTGAATTGATATCACCTGTATAATAGTTTTGATTTTCAAAAATCTGGTTTTGGTTCATTTTCGGTTGGCATGAGGGAATCATGCACTGTACTGTTTACATTTTATGTATTTACTTACTGTTTTACTTTATTTCTGATTTATTAAATTGCGTTATCAAAAGTTAGCCTTTGTAGGTTAAGATGTATCGCTTTATGCAAAGTTGAACCTTTATACCTTCCTTTTGGTAACCTTATGCATGTAACAACTCTACCCCTTTGAATAGGTTCTAATAACCACTTTCTTTGATTAGTTTGTGTAAGACTTGCTGAGTACCTTTTGTACTCAAGGTACTACCACCTATTGTTGCAGGTGAGGATGGTTTTCTCTATGAAGTACCCGTTAGCGCCGATCAGGGTAACGCTAACGAGTGACGCTACTTCTTTCCTCCACGCAATTGCCTGCGGGTGGATGAGGCCATTGGTGGACATTTTCCGTTTATTTTGCTTCCGCTGTATACTGTTAAAGTGACCAAGTCACTTAATACTATAGTGCTAACAGAATGATGTAAACTTATGTTTAATTATATCAATGTATGACTTGTATGTGTTTGATGCAATGTTGATGAAGGATATATATGCAATGGTCGTTGATCACGGGAACCATTGTGAATCATATATATCAGGAATCTGTTTACTAGATCATCACTTGTTAAATTTATATCTTTAGCATGGTTTTTAATAAAGGGGCAGTACTGTTCCTTCATTAACAATTGTGCTACAGTATGAATTTAATTAGTAACATTTCCAATAACCGGGGGTCCTCACAGCGATGTTCTATCTTGGGGTCAGCCCCAATCAGTCACTGATGTGCGGAGTTTTCTCGGTTTAGCGGGCTACTACCGCCGCTTTATCGAGAACTTCTCCAAGATCGCAAGGCCGATGACTGAATTGCTCAAGAAGGACAAGAAGTTTGTGTGGTCCTCTGCTTGCGATGAGAGCTTTCAGGAGCTCAAACAGCGATTGACTTCAGCCCCAGTCCTTACTCTTCCTGATATCCACAAGAGCTTCGATATTTATTGCGATGCCTCTCGTCAGGGACTTGGATGTGTTCTTATGCAGGAAGGCAAGGCAGTTGCCTATGCATCCAGGCAGTTGAGACCACATGAGCTCAACTATCCCACCCATGATTTAGAGCTTGCTGCTGTGGTTCATGCACTCAAGATTTGGCGGCATTATTTGACCGTGAATCACGTGAGGTGTATTCCACCACAAGAGTTTGAAATACTTGTTCACTCACCGGATCTGAACCTCGAGCGAGAGAGATGGCTAGAATTGATCAAAGATTATGACATGGGTATTCGGTATCATCTGGCAAGGCCAATGTGGTTCTTGATGCACTTAGCGAAAGGTGTATTGCAATACTGATGATCCAAGAGCAGCAACCTGCACTTCTTGCAGAGTTTCAGTGTCTCAACTTGGGTTTGGTTGAGCATGGTTCCCTTGCTGCCTTGGTTGTGCAACCAACCTTGGTGGATCAAGTCAAGGCAGCACAGCAGTCAGATGACGGTGTGAACCAGATCAAGCAGAATATCAAGGATGGGATAGCCATGTGTTTCTCAGAAGATGAGCATGGTGTTGTGTGGTTTGGGCAGCGCCTCGTGGTTCCAAAGGTTCCGGAATTACGGGATTTAATTCTCCAGGAAGCTCATGATTCCCCCTTGTCTATTCACCCCGGGGCTACCAAGATGTACCAAGATCTGCGGCAGAGGTTCTGGTGGACTCGCATGAAGCGCGAGATTGCGGGTTCGTTGCGGATCGGCGTATGTTGTCGCGTGAAGGCCGAGCATCGGCGTCGGCAGGTCTCCTCGACCCTTGCCTATACCGAGTGGAAGTGGGATTCCATTGGTATGGACTTCATCACGGTTTGCCCGTGCTTCTTCGGGAAGGATGCTATCCGGTGGTTATTGACCGATTGACAAAAGTAGCACATTTTACGCGGTGTGTACCACCCTCGCGTCGATAAATTGGCGAACCTCTACATATCCCGCATTGTGAGCTTGCACGCGTGCGCGAGCGATTGTGTCGATCGTGGCTCTGTTCACCTCTCGGTTTGGCATAGTCTGCGGGAAGCCATGGGGACTGTCTTTCTTTCATTTCGACCTATCATCCTCGGGTGATGGTCGACGGAGCGAGTCAACCAAGTTCTTGAAGATATGCTCGTGCTTGTGTTCTTTCCTATGGGAAGAATTGGGAGAAATGCCTACCGCTTGCCGAGTTCTCCTACAACAACGACTTCGAGCTAGTCTCGGTATGGCACCATTTGAGACCTTGTGTGGGCAGTACGCAGAACACCGTTGAACCGGTCGAACGGTGAAAGGCGGTTCTTTGGTCCGATTCCATCAATGAGGTGAAAGTCAAGTGCGATTGATTCGTGAGTACTTGCGCGTAGCTCACCCGAGCGGAAGAGCTATGCGGATCGTCGTCGCCGAAGCGAGTTTCGGTAATGACTTTGTGTATCTCAAAGTCTCACCTCTGAAGGACATCGTCGTTTGATGTCAAGGGCAACCGCTCCTCGATATGTCGGTCGTATCGCATCATCAAGAAAGTGGGAGCTGTTGCATACAAGTTAGAGTTGCCAGCTACACTTGAGGGGGTGCATGATGTTTTCCATGTGTCACAATTGAAGAAGTGCCTCCGTGTTCCGGTTGAGGAAACGCCATTGGAAAATATCGATGTGCGGGAAGATCTGTCTTATCGTGGCGCCCGTTCGTAACCTCGAAGAAGCGAACGCAGAACAAGGAACCGTGTGATCAAGTTCCTTAAAGTTCAGTGGTCGAACCACTCCGAGGATGAAGCCACTTGGGAGCGGGAAGATCGTCTCCGAGCAGATTACCCATCCTTCTTCTCCCAGTGATCAGAATCTCAGGGCGAGATTCCTGTAAGAGGGGGGAGATTTGTAACAAACCTAACTTAGGGTTTGTATTTCAAATGTAAAATTTTGAGGAGAAATAAAAACTTTTGTTGTCTCATCAAATCATTTGGAAGTTTTCCAAATTTTCCCTAGCAATTTCCATTTTCTAGAATTAAATTCTTGTGAATGGAATTTGTTGTCAGAAAATTCTTAGCTTTCAAACTTGTGGTCATCCACGAAATTATTTTTATTATCATCTTGATCATCCTATCTACCTCCCTGAATTATTTCACAATTTTTAGATTTTATTTGCTATTTCAAATGCCCAAGTCAAACCAGTTTAGAATTCTGGTCAAACCTCTGGTCAGCAGCTTGTCAATTTTATTGGGAGAAATATAGTGCATGAAAACTCCTGGAAAAATTACACAAGGTTTCCCTCTTTTCCGGTAAGCTCCCATAAAAATTTCGGAAATTTTGGAGCTCGGGAACTACCTCTATAAATTCCCCAAACTCTCTCAGCTTTCAAACTCAAAATCAGAAATCACTGTTTGTCGGGCTCGAACCCGAGCCCGACTCAAATCCGACCGCACCTAAATGGCTCGGTCGCACCACCTAACTGCACAGCGCGAGTCCGATCGATCGTGATCGTCCGTTGTGCATCGCACGGTCCACGTTCGCGTGTGCAATCGACCGGTCCGAATGCATACAGAGATCTCGACCGTCCATCTCAGATCCAACGGTCGATACGATATTGATCGAGTTAAACCCACTCGTCGCACCGCACCAGACTCCGACTCGAGTCGCACCCCCTTTTCTCTCGCTGACAGGGCGGTCCCACCTGCAGGTTATCCCCGCCACGTCGTTGCGCCAGCTCTTGTCGCACCGCTCGCCGCCGCATGCACGCTGCCACCTCGCCTCACTGGTCTTTTCACTGCCCCACCGCCTCACCTCGCTGCCTCCACCTGCTCCTACAAAAGCCTCCGAGGGCTTTCCCTACTTCGTTTTCTTCTCCACCGTCTTTCTTCTCCACCGAGCTCTGAGAGCCGGGAGCGTCGCCGCGCCGCTTCCGAGCGTTTCAGCCGCTCCGGTGAGCTCCGGTCATCGCCGACCGCGTCACGGTGTGTTCCACCTCCCTGGGAAGTAAACCCCTCAAGAAATTTCGGGTTTCACCGTCTGTGGAGCTGCGCGTGGGCTTTCTTCTCCAAGTCCGACCGAAACCGCCTCTTCCGCGCGTCTTCTCCGGTGAGCTCGAGCTCAATTCTTCGCTCGGTGAGCACCGCCTGGACTCCACTTTCCTTCTCCGGTCACTCACTTGCCCTCTCGTTCGCCTCAGGCTCCTGTCGTCGTTGACCGCCTTGCGCCGCCGCGGGCTCTCGTCGCCGAGCCACTCCGGTGCCTCTCCGTCGTCACCAAGCACACCGGTGAGTTCCTGGAGCCTCACTGATGCCCATGCGCGCACTAGTTTTTATCGTCTTCCTCTCAGTGCGATGCACCTTGTCACCCCAACGCCGCCGCCGTGTTCCGCCGCCGCGCCACCACGTCTTCTCCGGCCAACCGCGACCACCCTTAGCCGGTAACCCTGGCGACCCATTTTGGCCGTCGCCGCGACCATGCCGCCACTCCTTCACCGCGGCAAGTTCAGTCGAGCGGCCGAGCCTCTCGTTCTTGGTGTGCTCTTCTGCATTTCAGCGGCAATGGGGCCCACCTCCCTTAAGCTTTGTAGTTAGCTGCTAATCATGCTTATGATTGTTCATTAGTTCACTCTCATTGCATGATCAAAATTGGTAATGGGAGTTTGAAAGTATTTTAGTGTTGTTCTCTGTAATTGTTTCCTGTTGTCGTTTCTGTTGTCAGTAACTAAATTTTAGTTTCATGCTTATGCTTTGGATTCTTGTTAAGTGCTGGTTGACTCCCTTTTGTTGTAGTGGTTAGCATGAAATCATTTAGTTAGTATCTTTAAGTTTCAAAGCTCTTGTTATCATGTTTGATCAAAGGGTTAGTTAGATGATCTTGTTGATTGTCTCTGTAATCATGGTTCTTGCCTTATCAAGCATTGTAAGGTCTTGTAGTAGAAGCATCTTTGGCTTAACCTTAATATATGTGGGTGTGATGCTTAGGTGTGTTAGTAGCTGAAATTTTATTAAAGCCCAACCTTAATTAGAAAATTGTTAGCATCCAATAGTTGGCTAATTATCTAGTTAGTGTTTTCAATAACTTCTTGTGGGTTCTGTGCTCTCAACTAATAATGGTTGTTTTAGAGTAGCTAGTTGTTTTTGATGTGTTAACTTGATGATTAAATAATAGATGTGCACACAATCACCATCAAAGTCTGTCGAAGGATTAAAAAGAAGAAAAATAATATTAGAGGCTTGATTTTGTGGTTAACCTGATAAATAAGTGAGTGGGTAGATCAATCACTTGAAAGCATGTCTATTTGAATCATCTCTGTAGCTGCTATTTTGTTATTCCTTTTGTGATGGTCTAGCCTCTGTGTATAAATTGGCGTTTGTATTTGATTGCTGAGTTTTGCGGTGTTATTCGTTCTTATTATTTGTTATTTGTTCAAATCGTTGAAGCCGACATTTGCGGTAACCACGAGAGCGATCCTCTCGCAATGTGTCGAGCATTCGAGCAACGGCGGCCGAACAAGCGGTTTGATCATTTTATCCCAGTATTTTAAAGTCTAATATTTTGTTTCAACCGTATGTATGCATCGCTTATTTTGTGTTAAATTGGTTAGTTAAACCTTTAGATGCATAATCTGTAGGTAAATATTTGTCCTCTACTACGAGCCTAGGTTATTTCTTTGTGATTAGAGTTATTGGATGAACTCTCGTCACTTAGTAGATTACGAGTTCGATTCTTAGCCATGCTTAGCTACCGGTAGTTTTGGGCGATCATCGACTTAGTCGATGATCTTGATCATAAAATTATTATTGTTCTTATATTCCACTCGTGCTATGTTAATTGCAAAACAAAACCGAAAACAAAAATGATTTAGACGCGCACTGCGGTAAGATTGGTGTGATCTGTTGGGTGTGACCGAAAGGTGCCCGGTCAATTAAGGACCGAACATCTTGTGAGTTCCTGTTATCCGAGCATTTCGCGTGCTAACCACACTAGAGGGTATGGGACCTCTCTTGACCTAGTACTTTGGCGTGTATTGGCTCGGTCGCGGGAGGTCGCGGGAGGATGGAGGTGGGAGCATGGTAGTTGTCCAAAAGCTTTATCCCGAGTGGGTAGTTGTCTTTTCGGCTTTACCATGTAAGCGTATGGATTTCTATCCATACGAGCGCTCGTAGTTAATACACAATATTGGAAAAAGTCTCGTAGGACTTAGTCAGGCTTGCATACCTTCTAAGTGTGCTTTGGCTTAAAGGCGATGCGAAGTGTGGATGCAGATGGTACACCTGCGAGGTTCAAAACTATTCGAATAGCCTCGTCTAGGTGATGGACACGCTTGGGTAAGCTTATCAAGAGTTAGACTACAACATTTAAAATTAAAACTTGATGGGTGAGTGCGAATGCGGGATTAGTGCTATTGTTGGAGTGACTATTGGGATAGTCACTTCTAGGTTGTTTATCTTCCTCTTTTGTTATTATTATCTTTCTTTGTTATTTCAACATTAAAACAATTGCAAACTTGCCTTCAAACTGTATCATATTATTGCAAATGAAAATTGGCTTTATGCAAATGAAACATATGGCCTCCACCAAACAAGCTTTGCATGTAGCATATGAGCAGTGCGCTAGTTCACACGTCGGTCTTGCGGGTACAAAGACAATATTTGTACTCGGTGCTTTGCTTAATGTTTTTGTTGCAGAGGAAGAAGGTGAGCCCCAAGGGCCTCACTTCTATGAGCAGTTGCCGTTTCGTGGGCGACTAGACTTGGCGGTCGGTCGGATGCCTTATGGGTTGGAGGCACGCTGATTGGCTTTGTTTATAGCCTTCTTATGGCACTTTTGCTTCATTTATCGTTCTTGTTTATTTGTGTATCTTGGCACATCGGCCTTTGTCGATAATAACTCTACTATTTGTTTATCTTTCGTTTGGTAGTGTGGTGTTTGGACTCTATGTTTGGAATGGAGTTGATGTCTAATTTTGTAACGAGTGTGTATCTTGCTTTGCAGGAAGTATACATATCTCGAGGATCAGTCTATTTGATTTGTGATGCTAAGACCAGGAGGTTGGTTAAGCATTACAAGCCAAATAAATTGGGGTCCTCACATACAAGCTTAAAATAATTTGGTTCATCTCATTTGGAGTTTTTATGAATTAGTTATGCATTTTCAAAGTTATCAGCCTTTATCTATTGTAAAAATAATGGAGTTAATGGGTTATTTTTCCAAAAATACCTTCCCTATTAAAGAGACATGTTTGAAACCTATTTGAAAATAAAGTTCATTAAAAATTAAAATTATCAAAATTGGTTTCACTGTTTTTGGAGTTAAAATGAATAAGTTATGCATTTATCAAGTTAATACAATTTCCAGTGTGCAATTAATTCGTTTTCGGATTTTGGCCTGTGCAAAAAGACCAGAGGGAGGTCATTAGGGTTGTCTTTGCAAAAATGGCCAAAGGGTGTGATGAAGACGGGGTTCCTGATCTTTCGATGAGATTGATAACTATCGATTTTGGTGGATGTGACTCTCGCGATCCGACTACAACTGTACGACGACGCTTGTGCCTTTGCAATCGTTGAACCAACTCCACGACGTTATTGGCCGTGCTGGAAGTGCGATCAACCTGAACACGAGGTTCAATTCCTACGAGCAATCGAAGAACTAGCAAGAATAAAATATAGACAATCTGATATTGCAAATAGAAATTGTAGTAGAAATGGTATTGAAAAACAAATGTGGGATCTCGAAGGCTATCTTGACAGGTGGTCATCCGACACAACTGAAGAACAAAAGTTTGCACAATGGCTAAACCTAAACTCAACGAAATCCGAGTTCTAGCTAGGGGAACGGAGGCTCCTATATGGGAAGACGACCAGGGGTGGCGGCCAGGGAAGTGGACGCATGCCCCTAGGGTTACAAGGCCCATGGGCCCAAGAGGAGGTGGCGCAGCACCCTTTTTGACTCGGACAAAAAAAATAGATGTGGATTGTTTTGTTTATTGTGGTCGGTTTAGTTGGAATTTGAAGCTGATGTTGGATCCATTAGAAAGTAGACTTGATAAGCTTTCAATGAAGTCCAAGAACATTGCAAACGGAGTCTGTATGAAGAACTTACAGCCGTTTTAACTTAGTGCTGTCGCAGTAGTCCGAACTCGAATCCAGAACGAGCCCAACTCGAACTCTTGCTTGGCTCGGACCCAAAGTGACGTGATAACCTCCATTATGCCTCCTATGCTTGTCCATAACTCCACATACCTCTCCTTGGTCCTTTCCCATGTTCCTAAGCGCAATTAAATCACTTGCATTAGGTAGCGATCTATTCTCAGTAATATATAAACCTATGAACGAATTCACTTGGTGATTAAGTTGGCGAGCACGAGCTCGAGTAATTGGTCCTTATAACATTTGTTGTGGATCAGCTGTGTGTGTAGGCGTGATTGTATCCAAGTTAAGGATGTCCTCATCAGGGTGGTCATTAGGGTGGTCTTTGCAAAACGACCACGGGGTGGTCTTTGCAAAATGGTCACAAGGGTGGTCCTGAGGTGGTCTTTGCAAAACGACCCCAAGGAGGTCCTGAGGGTGGTCTTTGCAAAATGACCACGGGAGTGGTCGTTAAGGTGGTCTTTGCAAAAAAAAAACCCCGAGGAGGTCCTAAGGGTGGTCTTTGCAAAATGACCACGGGAATGGTCCTTAAGGTGGTCTTTGCAAAATGACCCCGAGGGTGATCCTTAGGGTTGTCTTTGCAAAACGGCCACAAAGAGGTCATGGCTTACGACAACAGGATTTTACAGCCCGCGTGCATGCTCGGCTCCTCGCCGGCGCTACGCGCCACGGCGGAACCGGCCAAGGGCACGAAAAGGTCCACAATAGTATTGTGCACACGTGGTTGGTGGTGATGGCAGTTAATATAGCCCATACCGGCGGCTAGCCGGAGAGAGGCGGCGCTACAACTACGGCAAAAATACAAAACACAATAAAGCTCTGCATTGTCTTCTTAAGCGTGTGCCCGAGCTCCTAGGGACTATTAGTGTGCTACCTGAGCTAGGAGGGTGCTCGGAGAAGCCTGGAGGTGGTCGGAGCTATGCCGGCACTAGAGAAGATGAAGGCGGCGACACGGTTCAATGAAAAGAGAAACCCCTGAGCGAACTAAGTACAGTGAATGGTCTGAATGGGTTAAGGACCAAGTAAGGATGCTTTAGTAGCAAGTAATTGAGTTAGTGGCTTACCGGAGCAAGGTGGGAGAAGGAAAGTTCATCCTTCAGCCGAAATGGTTCAAACTTCAATCCTTCTAGATCCTATCATGCATTGCCAAAATAGGTTTAGGGATTTTGCTCAATGGTCTAAAGCGCGTAAGGTGATGCGTAAGATTGACAAAGAACCTCACCAAAGATGAGATACCCAAAAGGGTGGCGTTTGGTGTGCGTACTGGAACAGCCGAGGGCGTTTGTGGTGGTTCAGAAGATACAAGCAAAGATAGGAGCTCGCATAAGCAAAAATGGACACAGGGATGAACCTAGAGCAAGGAGGAACCGAAAGCTTGAAGCTTACCCAACAATGGAGCTGGAATGAGCTTCCCTCTCCTCAGCCGAAAGAGGAGAAGTGAGTTGAGTTGAAAGACACAGAGGGGGTTTTAACCCGGGATGAAAACGGCATTGGAGGCAACGTGAAGTGAGGGAGCTCCACGGGTGGTTGCATGCGGTGGTGGCTCACGGAGCTGACGGCTCGCCAACGGCGTGGAGCAGATAAGCGTGGTCGCGTGGCGTGCGCATTCTAAGCTCCCAGCAGGAGGTTAGGGAAGGAACTGACAGGTGGGACCCATAGTGCAGTGACACAAAGCGGTGCGGGCGTGAGAGTGGCTCGGGTACGATAGATTGGTTCGGTCTGGACCGCTTGATCATGAATGGAGGGCTCAGATCTAAGGAGAAGTTCGGACTGGTCGAATAGTTGTAAGATCTGAACCGTTGAACTTCAAATCGGACGGTCCTGGGGTGGTGCGGTTAGGGGGTTGGGCTGAGTCGGTTTGCCAAGTCGGACTTGAGTCCAAAGAACAGTGCCAACTAGTTTGGGTCAGGGTTTGATTGGGAATGAATTTATATTGTCTACTTTGACCAAGGCCTTATAAATAGGAATAAAATTCCTAAAATCATGAAATCAATCATGGTGGTTCCTGGGATGGTCTAGTGCCCACTAAAATTCTTAAACCCTACTGTTCAAGATATATTTCATATAATATAAATTCAAACTTAGTGTAGGCTATTAAATTGTGTTTGAATTTTCTGAGGGTTGAAACCAATCCCAAAAATTTGGGAAAAATTATATTAATTCATTATAATTCCTATAGTGTTTGAATAAATTATTTCTAGAAGATGTTTACAAGTTTTTGTTGCTGTTTTTAGTTGGAGTTCAGATTTGAAGTGTAAGTTTAACCTTTGTTTGAGATTTTCCAAGTGCAATACATAAAGTAAATGCTTGAAAATAATGATGCATGCTCATGAGATGCATAGTAATCCTCTTTATTAACTTGGGGATGTGACAGCGGTGCTGGTCAGAGACAACCAAAAAGGAATCCCCGAAGTTTTGCGATCCAGAGGGTGGTCGAAGTGTGGCCGAAGGCGGGCTAGAGTTGCGGCACGACTAGCTAAGGCAGCGGTGTCATCCGGGTGGCAAGCCCTATGACAAAGCAAGGCCGCCCGAGGCGATCCAATGCGCACACTAGCACTAGAGGGGCTCAGCGACCTTACTGGAGAGGAGAGGGAGGCAGGTGCCGTCGGAGAAGTTCCAGCAACAAAGTCTAGAGGCGGCGGTTATGCTTCAACAAGGGAAGCTTCACCTGCGCAACTAAGAAGGGAAAGGAAGGTAGGGGAAGTGTCAGAGTGGTCATGAGATGGAGCTCAAGGAAGGAATTTGGTTATTAACTCACTGGCTGGAGTTGAGAACGAAAGCGAAGCTTTCCGCCGAGTTTGAAGAAAACTCAAATTCTGGCAAGATCTGAGGAGGAACAACCAAATCAGGTTAGGGGATTAGATACTCGTGCCCCAAAACACAACAAGACGCAGGAAGAGAAAAGAGAGCAGCATTGTTCGCCGGCGAAGAAGTGATGGCGCGTTGGCCGTGAACTAGAACTTTAGCTCTTCCTCGAATTGGAGCTTAATTTAGCAGGGAGAATGGTAGGAAAGGGGATGGTGAGTCTTGGGGTGGTGAAAAGAAGCCAAGAGGAAACCCTAGGAGGTTTTTAGAGGCCGAGGTGGAGAGCTCGCGAGGAGAGGCCGACGACGTGAGCTCGGTCCATGGAGTGCCACCGAGTGACAGGGAAGTGATGGTGTGGCGACAGGGCATGGGTGAGCACGGGAGGCGAGGAGGAAACCACTGGCGCTCATAAAAAACCAAGGGCGAGCAGGTGGCCAAAACCGACAAGCTGGCGCGGGCATGGCGTCCGCGTGGAGATGAAGAACTACAGCGGGGACCCACCGGTCAGTGGCTCAGGTTCGATTGGACCAGGCGGAGGTGCTGTTCGGACCAAGTGTTCGGACGATCCAAACGGGTTGGGTCAGACCTGGTCGAACGGGTCGGACCTAGTCGAAATCGAGTCGGACCTACTTGTAACCGAGTCGGACCGGGTCGTAACCGAGTACCTGGTCGTAGACGAGTCAGACCGGGTCGTAGTCGAGTAGGACCGGGTCGTAGACGAGTTAGACCTAGTCATAACCGAGTGGGACTTGGTCGCAAATGACGAATAGTGCTCGTAGACGAGCGGTACTCAAAGGATGAACAGTTCTCAAAGGTGAACAGTACTCGTAGATGAATAGTGCTAGAAGGATGAATAGTGTTCGTGGATGAACAGTGCTGGTCGTAACCGAGTACTATTGGAATCGAGTACTATTAAAAGGCTTTGACTGGTCGGAAGGCTTCGACTACCTGGTTGAAATCGACTGGGTGGTCGAAATCGAGTAACTGGTCGAAATCAAGTAACAGTACTCGAAGATGTTTTCAAAAGGCTGAGTGGGCTGTGAAATTTTTAGACAGAGTTCCGAAGCTCCAAAAATCCTGAATTTTTTTATGAGAGACTTCTGACTCTGAGATCAACCTTGTGTAAAATTTTAGAGTTTTTCATGAAATGCATTTCCCTCTAGAAATGATTCAATGTTCTGTCCTAAGGTTTTGACCAAGGATCAAGCTGGTTTGACTATCCCCTCAAGAATAGCAAATAAAATCTAAAAATTTTAAAAATTTTCAGAGGAGTCACTAGGATGATCCAGAACCTAGGAAAATTATTTCCAGAGGTAGATCATAAGATTAGGTTTAAAAATTTTAAAGGGCTATACCTCTAGATAATTGAAACATTAGGTTTTCAAAAGTCACCCAAAACCAAAGAATGAAAATCCAGAGAATTCAAATGTCAGCATGATGCATCAAAAGTTTTAAATTCTTCTCATTTTTATATATTTGAAATACAAACCAAGTTTGGGATGTTACAAATCTCCCCCCCCCCAAGAATCTTGTCCCGAGATTCCGTTTACTTAGAAAAGAAGGATGGATAGTCCACACGTAGATGATCCTCCCGTTCGCAAGTGGCTTCATCCTTAGAGTGATTGGTCCACTAAACCTTAAGGAATTTGATGGCGTGATTCTTTGTTCTTCGTTCAGCTTCTTCAAAAATGCGAAAAGGACGCTCACAGTAGGTCAAATCTTCTTCTACATCAAGACATTCTAATGGAGCTTCCTCACTTGGGACACGAAGGCACTTCTTCAACTGGGACATGTCGAAAACATCGTATACCTCCGAAAGTGCAGCAGGCAAATCCAGCTTGTAGGCAACAGCTCTTTTCTTCTCAATGATGCGGTAAGGTCCAACATATCGAGGATCTAATTTGCCTTTGACGCCGAATCGTGGATGGTCTTTCAAAGGAGAGACTTTGAGATAAACCAAGTCATTAGGCTGAAAGCTCAACTCGGGATGACGACAATCCGCATAGCTCTTTTGCCTTGATTGAGCCATGCGTAACTGGTCCTGAATCAGCCAAACTTGACTTTTGGCCTCATTGATCGAGTCCGAACCAAAGAATGGTCTTTCGTCGGTCTCTGACCAATTCAACGGGGTTCTACATCTCCTCCCGTATAAGACCTCAAATGGTGCCATGCCGAGACTAGCTTGAAAGCTATTGTTGTAGGAGAATTCGGCAAACAATAAATATTTCTCCCAATTCTTCCCATAGGAGAGACCAAAAGCACAGAGCATGTCTTCCAAGACTTGATTCACTCTTTTAGTTTGGCCTATGGAATGTGGATGGTACGCTGTGCTAAAGGAAAGGTGAGTTCCCATAGCCTCTTGCAAACTCTTCCAAAATCGAGTGGTGAAGAGTGCACCGCGATAAAAAAATGATCGTCTTAGGTACACCATGCAAACTCACAATGCAGGATAAGTAGAGGTCCGCCAAGCGACCCACACTAAGGTTATTCCGTACTGGCAGAAAATGTGCTACGTTCGTCAACCGATCAATGACTACCCAGATGACATCATTCCCCTTGGAGGTACGGGGAAGACCGGTGATAAATCCATGCCGATAGAATCCCACTTCCATTCAGGCACTTGCAAGGGTTGTAGCAAACCCTCTAGACGTTGATGCTCGGCCTTCACACGACGACATACGTCGTACTCGGCAATGAATCTAACGATCTCTCTTTTCATTCGGGTCAACCAAAATCTTTGCTTGAGATCTTGATACAACTTTGTGGCATCGGGATGAATGGACAAAGGAGATTCATGGGCTTCGTAGAGGATTAAATTCCGCAATTGCATGTCCTTCGGAACAACAAGGCATTGTTTGAACCAAATGACTCCATTGTCATCTTCTGAGAAGCACTTGGCTGTCTCGTTCTTGACATTTTCCTTGATACAGTCTACTCCTTTGTCTGACTTCTGAGCATCCTTGATCTGATCTTCCAGGGTTTGACGCACAACCATGGAAGCGAGAGAATCATGCTCAACCACTCCTAAGTTGAGCCGTTGGAATTCTTCGTGAAGGGCGGGCTGTTGCTCCTTGATCAGCAAAGTATTGTAATACACTTTTCGGCTGAGTGCATCGGCAACAACATTAGCCTTGCCCGAATGATATTGGATTGGAGACCCATTTCATAATCTTTAATCAACTCCAACCACCTTCTTTGCCTAAGGTTCAAATCCGACTGGGTGAAAAGATACTTCAAACTCTTGTGGTCCCAAGACACTTCGCAACGATTACCGATGAGGTAATGTCGCAAATCTTCAGTGTATGGGCCACCGCAACTAACTCCAAGTCATGGGTCGAATAATTAAGCTCATGAGGTCTCAATTGTCTTGATGCATAGGCCACTACCTTGCCTTCTTGCATAAGAACACACCTGAGTCCTTGACGAGAAGCATCACAATAAATATCGAAGCTTCGATGGACATCGGGAAGGACGAGAACTAGAGCTGTGGTCAACCTCTTCTTGAGTTCTTGGAAACTCTTCTCACAATCAGCGGACCACACATATTTCTTGTCCTCCTTGAGCAACTCCATCATCGGCTTCGCGATCTTGGAGAAATTCTCGATAAAGTGACGATAGTATCTCGCTAAACCGAACTCCTCATGTCGGCCACCGACTTGGGCTGACCCCATGAGAGCACATCGCTGACCTTTCCAGGGTCCACGACTATGCCTCCTGCTGAAACAACATGGCCCAAGAATGCCACTTCTTCTAACCAGAACTTGCATTTGCTGAACTTCGCAAAAAGCTGGTGCTCACGCAGCCTTCCCAACACTAGCTTCAGATGTTCAGCATGCTCTTCATCATTCTTCGAGTAGATGAGAATATCATCTATGAAGACCACCACAAACCTGTCTAAATACCACCACAAACTTGTCTAAATACTCCATGAACACTGTATTCATAAGATTCATGAACAGAGAAGGAGCATTCGTCAAGCCGAAGGACATGACGGTATACTCATACAGTCTGTAGCGAGTGGAGAAAGCCATCTTCGGAATATCTTCAGATCTGATCCTAACTTGATGATAGCCTAACCTCAGATCAATCTTGGAGAATACCCGAGCTCCAGTCAATTAATCGAAAAGGTTGTCAATCCGAGGCAACGAGTACTTGTTTTTTACCGTCACTTCATTCAACGGACGATAATCGATGCACATCCGCAGAGTCTTGTCCTTCTTCTTCACAAAGATCATAGGACAACCCCACAGAGATGATCTAGGGTGGATGAAACCCTTCTCTTGAAGCTCGCTAAGTTGCTTCTTCAATTCCTCCAATTCATTTGGAGGCATCCGGTATAGCCTCCTCGAAATCGGGGTGGTACCGGGCAGCAACTCGATGACAAAATCGATGTCCCAAACTAGAGGCATCCCAGGCAATTCTTTGGGGAACACATCAGCGAAGTCACCCACCATTGGGACTTCACTAATTCCCAGAGTCGGCTTCACTTCAAGCGCGAAGAGATGCGGTTCTTGCAGCTTCGGCGAAATTCCAACTTGAATGCTAGAGAGACTTGTGAGGGAGATGAATTTCTTGACACAATCGATTTATCCCAAATGTTGGGACAACCAATCCATGCCAAGTATCACATCCAAACTCGCTGAATTGAGGAGAATAAGATTTGCCAAAAATCCCACTCCTTCGATCTCGATAGATACGTCCCGACATTCATTTTCAGCTCTCATTTTCGAACCCGGAGAGTGAATAACCAAAGGAACAAGCAAAGGAACAATTTGAAGATCACAAAGTGCAGTAAAGGATTGCGATATAAAAGAATGAGAAGCTCTAGAATCGAACAAGATAGTAGCAGGACGAGAGTTGACAAGAAGCATACCCAACACGACGTCGGGTGCCTCTTGCGCCTCCTCAGCTGAGATATAGTTGACTCGACCGCTTGCAGCCTTCTGGAATTGTTGGGCCACCTTCTGAGCTAGGGGATGCCCTGTCCTTGCCCTTGCCCTTGCCCCCGATTAGGGTGAGGGCTGCTCCAATCTTCTTAGGGCAAGTATTCGCATAATGGCCCTTCTTGTTGCAGAAGAAACAAATGACCTCAGCGGCTAGGTTGCAAAGGCCACCTTGCTGTCCCGCAGGTGCATGTGGTTGAAACACAATCTGCAGAGGGTGAGGTACAGGTGCCGGCGCCTTGGTGGTGTGGAGCCTGAGGATGGGGAAGGTTGGCCCTTGTTAATTTCTGGGCCTCTTACTTGCGCTTGCGGGACTCGCCCAGCGCTCTTCCCTTATGCTCAGCAACAATAGCCTTATCGACCAATGTCTGGAAGTCGGGGAAGTCAATGATAGACAGCTTGTCCTGCAGCTCTTCGGACAAGCCATCCATGAACTTCTCCTGCTTAGCAGCGTCCGAGGACACATCCTCAGGAGCATAGCAAGAGAGATGGTTGAATTCATGTAAAAACTTCGTCACGCACTTGCGTCCTTGTTTGAGCGCAAGAAACTCCTTCTTTAGCTTTATCATGCCGGTGGGGATGTGAGCCCATCGAAAGCAGTACGGAACTCCTCCCAGGTGATGAATCGGTCTGCAGGCTGCATGGCGAGGAAGTTCTCCCACCATGAGAGCGCTACCCCTTCTAGTTGATGAGAGGCGAAGAGTGCATTCTAATGATCCTGGCACTGTGCGATGTTGAGCTTCCGCTCAACTAGTCGCAACCAGTTGTCTGCGTTAAGCAGATCTTCAGACTGAGAGAAGGACGATGGCTGAGTGCGAAGGAACTTCAAGAGTCCTACCGCTGTTGATGTCCTCCTCCTTCTGATCTAGAGGCACCAAAAAGAACAGAGGTATTTCGCGCAATAACCTCCAGGATCCTCGTCTGATCCATTCGGTTTCGCTCGATTTGAGCAAGAACCTCAGCCATAGTCGGAGGAGACAGGAGCTCCTCATCATGATTAGCGGGCTGACCTTGACCACTACAGGTTCTTCTGGCCATCCTGATCCGACGAAAAGGGTTAGCAACAACACCCGAAGACTAGATGCGAAGGATAGCAACAGAGAAGCAATCGACTAAGGATGAAAGCGATAATGCCCTAACATGATTGCATACATGCAATTAACAAGAAATGAGCTCCAAATATTTGTAAATAGGCATAAGATGCAGCACAAAACTATAAGGCAAAAGATTAGCTTGCCAACACGACTAACTCGTATTGAATGAACGAGCAATCGGTTGAGAAGAAAATTTTCAGAACACAACTCAAGTCCTATCGCATCTAGTGTGCATGGTAAAAATCATCTAAGGGCGCTTTAGGCACTAGCCAACTAATATCACATCTTACCCTTTTAATCCTATGAGTTTTACTTGAATTATCCTCAAATTTTTAGCCCTAAAGACGAACTAAGTGCTTGTTGTCTAGAACCTGTGCTTGATGTCCAGATTTTGTAATTGAGCTGTGAGATGAATCTTCCCACTCCAAGTGCTTCTAATCTTCATCAAAGGACAACCAACACTTTATATTTTTACTCTCATTGAATCCCCAAATCGAAATTAAACAATAACAGCTATCTTTTGAAAGAAGATAAGATGAAATCAACTTTTTAAAACTCAACAAGATCAATGTGAGATGAGCAATCTAAGATAGGAAAGGAGTAAAACCTGAGAACTTACTTAGATTTTCATCAAATATTTGACATTTTGAACATAAAATTTTCAAATATCCTAAGGACGACGAAGCTAGAGGTTTCTACAGTCAGTATGGCTCTGATATCAGGCTGTGGCGAGAGCCGTTAGGGTATTTGGCTCGTAATACTTAACCATCCAATTGGTCCTAGTATTACAAATTAAATATCCTGACTCTCGGTGTAACATGTACCTCCCAGGAAAAGCAGTACATATACACCATCACAAAATCAAGCATCAATTCCATACAAGAGTACAATACTGATAAGGACCAGGTTACAACATTCAAAAGACATACAAGTTTATATTACAATAGTGCCCAACTGGCCAAGTGACAACAAAAGACTAAAGTTGCACTGGAAGCAAATGCCATAACATGGCGATAAACAAAAAGCCAACCGGTTTGCCCTTACCCACAAGGCAACCGACCGGGCCGCCAAGCTAGTTGTCCTACACGAAATCGGTCTTACATTGATCAACCCCTTGGGGGTCAATCTCCTTTGCGGCAAATAAGCAATGCAACTAAGTACAAAAATTGTACTCGCAAGACATACGAATAACAAACCTATACATTGCTACATGCAAGCTTGAGTCAAAGGAGAAGGCTGTATGGCTCAATTTCAACACAAAGCAATATTTCATTTGCAATATTGTAGTAGATTGAAGGCACTTTATCAAACATATTTTTAATTGTTCAAATAACAGTAAGACAATAGTATAAACATAATTAACATCCTAGAGATGACTTCCCAACAACCACCACAATATAGCACGAATTACCCATTCGTACCACCCGTTTCAAGTTTTAATGAAAAAGTTATAGTCTAACTCTTGCAAAACCTAACCAAGCGTGTCCATAAACTAGGACGAGGCTATTCGAATAGATCAAACCCTGTAGGGGTGTACAACTTTACCCACATGTTAGACCGCCTTTTTGTCAAGCTATAAAGCACACTTCCTTAGGTATGCTAGCACAGCTAAGTCCTATGAGACGTTTCTAATATTGTGTATTAACAGCGAGCCGCCCGTATGGATGGAAATCCATACATTGTGTCAAAGTCATCGGCAACGCGACAACATACCGATGCTCCTCGGTGTAGAGAACCTTGATAGGAACGCACCGCCGCACACCAATAACACAACACATTCCTTTTTACACACAACACACACACCCACCTGCGACTCGGAGGTAACACACGCCAAAGTACTAAGTTAAGATGGGTCCCATATGTCCCTCATGCGGATGCACGTAAAAGTGCTTGGATAGTGTGACACAAGATGTTCGGTTCTTGTTGACTTGGGCACCAAGCACACACCCAAAACACATCATCTTACCAATGTGCCCAAGTCTAAATCTTTTTGTTTTCATTTTTAGTTTTTCCAAATATGATAACATACATGAGCACCTTGACCCAAGTAATTATAGTGATAAATCATGACCATCGCCGAAATGATGATCCACATACTACCATTCTAAGCAGTGCTAAGCGACATCACTCGTATATTAAATATAAAGTGATTAGAGCCCATCCATCGAGCTCTAAAGCACAACGAATATAAACCTAGGCTCAGTAGTAGCGGATGAATGTTTACCTATAGTTTTTGTATCTATTCGGCTAACTATCGCGACTAAGAAAATACTTGTCAACATAGCATGCATACATAAATTTGAAATTAAAATATTAGCATGCGCAAATAATGCGATCAACATGCATCAAAGGAGAACTTCTTGCCTTGTTGAAATATTCTTTTTGCTGTAGAGGATCACTCTCGTACTTAACAAATTCGTCGGAGCCTATTGAACCTACGAGAAGAACCAATAAGAACAAATAACACCGAATAAGCTCCAAAAATTTAAAATCAACCAAGAAATCAATCAAGGAATTTACGTAGAAGGTAGAACATGATTTTATAAGAATTTAGAAACAAAAATGATTTCATTTGGAATTCGCATGCAAAAGATAAAGCCTAACCCATATCTATCGGGAGAGAAATTCCAACAGTAAGGGTTGGTCGGAAGGAGGTTCGACTATACCTGGTTGGAAAGAGGTTCGACTACATGGTCGTAGAAGGACAATTTTGACTACGTGGTCGAAAGGAGAGTTTCGACTACATGTGGTCGTAGATGGTTTCAAGGTGGTCGTAGGAGGTTACCAGGTGGTCGTAGAGGTTTACAAGGTAGTCGTAGAGGTTACCAGGTGGTCGTAGGCTAGGGTTCATGGAAAAGTGAGTAGACCAAAGGTTCACCGTGCAGGGCTTCGGACCTGGACCACGGAGCTGATTACTATGCAAACCGGGCCCACTTGCCATTGAGACAAAAGAGCGAAATGACTAGATCAACACAGTAAAACATGCTAAGGACATAGATTGATCCTAATGTTTTGCTACAGCAACTGTCCTAAATGGACAACGCAGAGCAGCTTGCAACCAAGTCATTGCCACGCTCGCTGCCGGCGAACAGAGTCGCGATGCTGGTCGGAGACAACCAAAAATGAATCCCCGAAGCTTTGCGATCCAGGGGGTGGTCGAAGTGTGGCCGAAGGCGAGCTAGAGTGGCGGTGCAACGAGCTAAGGAGCGATGTCGTCCGGGTAGCAAGACCTATGACAAAGCAAGGGCGCCCGAGCCGATCCAACACGCACACTAGCACTAGAGGGGCTCAGCGACCTTACCGGAGAGGAGAGGGAGGATAGGTGCCTTCGAAGAAGTTCCGGCGACAAAGTCCAGAGGTGGTGGCGATGCTTCAATGAGGGAAGCTTCACCTGCACAACTGAGAAGGGAAAGGAAGGTAGGGGAAGTGTTAGAGATGTCATGAGATGGAGCTCAAGGAAGGAATTTGGTTATTGGCTCACCGGTCGGAGTTAAGAACAAAAGCGAAGCTTTCGGCCGAGATGGAAGAAAACTCAAATTTCGACGAGATTTGAGGAGGAACAACCAAATTGGGTTAGGGGATTAGATACTCGTGCCCTGAAACACAACAAGATGTGGGAAGAGAAAAGAAAGCGGCACTAGTTCGCCGGCAAAGAAGTGATGGTGCGCTGGCCGTGAACTAGAGCTTTTGCTCTTCCTCGGATTGGAGCTTAATTGAGTAGGGAGAATGGTAGGGAAGGGGATGGTGAGTCTTGGTGTGGTGAAAAGAAGCCAAGAGGAAACCCCAGGGGGTTTTATAGAGGCCGAGGTTGAGGGCTCGTGAGGAGAGGTCGGCGGCGTGAGCTCGGTCCATGGAGTGCCACCGAGTGACAGGGAATTGATGGTGAGGCGACAGGGCATGGGCGAGTACGGGAGACGCGGAGGAAACGACTGACGCTCATAAAAAACCAAGGGCAAGTAGGTGGCCAAAATCAACAAGCTGGCGCAGACGGAGCACACTAGCGCAGCATGGCGTCCGCGTGGAGATGAAGAACTGCAGCGGGGACCCACCGGTCAGCGGCTTAGGTTCGATCGGACTGGGTGGAGGTGCTGTTCAGACCAAGTGTTTGAACGGTCCGAACGGGTTAGGTCGGACCTGGTTGAAATTGAGTCGGACCTAGTCATAACCGAGTCGGACATGGTCGTAACGGTTGTAACCGAGTACGACCTGGTTGTAGCCGAGTAGGACCTAGTCGTAGACGAGTCAGGCCTGGTCGTAACCGAGTAGGACCTGGTCGAAAATGATGAACAGTGCTCGTAGACAAGCAGTACTCGAAGGTGAACAGCTCTTGAAGGTGAACAGTACTCATAGATGAACAGTGCTCGAAGGATGAATAGTGCTTGTAGATGAACGGTGGTCATGGATGAACGTGCTGGTTGTAACCGAGTACTGTTTAACGGCTTCAACTGCCTGGTCAAAAGCTTCGACTGGTCGAAAGGCTTCGACTGCCTGGTTGAAATCGAGTAACTGGTCGAAATCGAGTAACAGTACTCGAAGATGATTTCAAAAGGTTGAGTGGGTTGTGAAATTTTTAGACAGAGTTCCATAGCTCTAAAAATCTTGAAATTTTTATGAGTGACTTCTGACTCTGAGATCAACCTTGTGTAAAATTTCAGAGTTTTTCATGCACTGCATTTCCCTCTAGAAATGATTCAAGGTTTTGTCCTAGGGTTTTGACCAAGGATCAAGCTGGTTTGACTATCCCCTAAAAAATAGCAAATAAAATCTAAAAAATTTGAAATTTTTTAGAGGAGTCACTAGGATGACCCAGAACCTAAGAAAATTATTTCCAGAGGTAGATCACAAGATTAGGTTTAAAATTTTTAAAGGGCTATACCTTTAGATAATTAAAGCATTAGGTTTTCAAAATTCACCCAAAACCAAAGAATGAAAATCCAGAGAATTCAAATGTCAGCATGATGCATCAAAAGTTTTAAATTCTTCTCATTTTTATACATTTGAAATACAAACCAAGTTTGGGATGTTACAATTTTATTCACATTCCAACCATTTTATGAAAACTCTGTACCTCATGTGAAATCTTCAGGCATTGTCCATAAATGGGGACACAACTGTTTAAACAATTTTACACTCTACAGAGGTTGTACAGTTTGACCTACAAGAGATAAATCAACTTTTAATGACCGTTCACACACTTTCATAGGTGCATGACTAAGTAATTATCACAAGGCCTTTACAAAGCTCTTTCTCAACTCAGTTCTGTCCACTAAGGTTTCAACATTGAATGTCATCACAACCAGACAAGGCCCCCCTCTTACGCCATTGTGAATATACATCCATCCCGGAACTCACACCACCACAAAGAACTAAAGTTGAGATATTGGTAATTAATTAGTCAGGTCAATCCCATACTGGACATGTGATTGTATGATATAGTCCAGTTCAATGGTGCACAAGATTAGATCCTTAACAAATACTCACGCGAGACCACCTCATCCCAATGTGCAAACAAAACAATCTTTACTGCACAATCGCTCGCCTAAGAGAAAACTATTTTGTTTAACCAAACTAATGACAATCACTGCCATAGCACATAATTTTATAACAACGACATCGCACGACAACTTGTACAATAGCAGTATCCCACCACTTGTTGCACAATAGTGGCATCGCACCACAAGTTTCATATATCATTATATCAAATTATCATCATTGAACATGTGACATTAGTCCATCGTATAACTAAGAATGACTAAGCATCTCTACAATAACCCATGTTAGTGATACAAATATGTCCAACTAGTAATGACATCCTATAGTGACAAAGGATTCATGATATTCAAAATAATCAATAGCTGCATAATGACAAATAGGTGATAAACTACTCCGAAAAGCAGTTGATATAAAAAAAAAGCATGCAATTTGATGTAAAACAATATACTTTTGAGAACATAGCTTCAATATAATCAAAAGATTATGACTTACCTTGGCTTTGCTCAGTTACTACACTTTGGTCTTCAAATCTTGCTCTTGCTCCTTGAAAAACGTCTAAACGAGAAAGAGACAATGAAAAAAAAACACACAAAATAAATCCAAAATAAAATCAAATCAAATGCAAAAACAACAAAACCAACTCTAAAATAAAAAGCTCGATTTTAGATAAATTTAAGAACATGAACGGGCTGAATCGGAGTTTGGACGAAGGAGAACGGGCAAACATTATTTTGGGATTTTGGGATTTTCTTTTTAATGGAAATTCTGGATTATTGTATCGGCATGACATCAGCAAGAGAAAAAAAGATTTCGGCCAGAATTAAATTTATAAAAGAAAAAAATCAATCACTAATAGGTGGCCCATGGTCTATATACCAAGTGCACGAAAGAAGGGTTCATGGCGCACGATGCATCGGGTTCACGAAATAGGGACTAATAGGTGGGGTCCACCTGTCTGCGACACGGTCCAGGGTGAACTAAGTTCACGGAGACCTAAATCTAGGGTTTTCCTCAGGATGACACACAATATACACGTCGCGGCCACACGACAGACATGCAAGCGCAAGGCCTGAGGTGGCTATTGACGCGGCATGCCACATCGGCTCGACAGTGTGTAGAGACCGATGGTTGATGGAGAACGACGGTGCAGCTCCTGCGACGGCAGAACTGGCGAACAACAGTGACTCAAGGTACACGGAGGGGTGCAAAAGAATGAGGGCGCGACAGAGATCTCATTGGGACCTGCACTAGGACGAGAGAATGACGGAGACAACTGGCAGTGAGAAGAAGGCGGCAGCGGGCTTCTGTCTTCGATGACAATGGGGTTCTGGTGAGGCTCTAGCGAAACAAAGGGGATGACAGAGTAGATATGGGCGACACGAACTAAGTGATGGCGAGGACGAAGCTCGAGGTCCACTGGCAGCGGCGGAAGACGACAACGACGGTCTTGAATCTCCACTCCCGGTGACTTGGCGATGATTCCGAGGGCAACAGCTAGGGCTACGGATGCAGAGTGGCTCGAGGATGTGAAGACCAAGGGAGCGATGAGGTTAAAAAGGGGGTGACTAGGAGTTTGACTTTGACGCTTCGGTGGAGTTGGGCCAGAGATGGAGAAAAAATGGGAATGAGAAGGATTACGTTGACAAGCGGGTCCCACACGGCGCGACAGCGGGAGCGAGAGCGGACGTGGGCGCGACGTGTGGCAACGCGCATGGGCTGGGCCGCAGAGCTGGGCCAGCGAGAAAGAAGGAATGGGTCGGCGCAAAAAGAAATGATTTCCGAATTCCAGAAATTAGATTAAACCAAATCAAGCTCAAGAAATAGCAAATAAACTCCAAAAAATTCAAGAAAATTGTAGAAAATATTCTGGAATTCAAATAAAAATATTTTGAATTTAATTGATGTTTAGATTATTCACATTAAATTATTTATTTTTTGAAAATTCAAATGAAGCTTTAACTTAACCAAGAAAATTCAATTTTTTATTTATTTTTAAAGGCCTCAAAAGAACTCCAAATTTAGGATGTTACAATTTACAACCGGCAGTTTGATGCACGTGATGACCACACATTCAAATTGCTCTTCTATGAGTTCTTCTCTATAGTTATCCAGCACCACGGGTGTTATCTTGGCTTATGTTGTTTGATGATTGAGTAGTTGTTTGCAATGATAAATATTTCCTCAAAGAAAGGGTTGTTGAAAGTTTGTAGTCTACATAATCATTTGCATTATGTCCAAATTATGTAGCCATTGAATTCCAATTTTCCTCCAGCAGTCAGCACTGAATTGCCATGTGAAAACTAGGTGCATAAAAGTTTCCTCAACATCCGCTGACAGAGGATGCAATCATATCTTGAATTTATGTTATAAATATAATGCCTTCTTCTCAGCATATTCCTTGGCCATTCACCATCCGTCATGTTAATGGCTATTCTCCATCATTTGCATGTCATTTTCTTAATAAAAACTAAAATACCCTAGGGATTTAGGGTGTTCTCATTAATTAAAGAACGGTGTGGTGCTGGTAGACATAGAGTCTAACCGTATAAGATAAGGGAGCACTTGGGACGCTCTTAATAGTGGTGGTATAAAGAGATGTACAAATTTCAAATGACAGAACAGAGAATAGCGCTTGGCTTAATAATGGCTATTTTCTGTTTTTGAAGGGAGCTTCATAGCCTCCGCTGGTTCCGTACTCCTGTTCTTGGAGTTTTCTCACGTGCATGACTCGTGTAAGATGCTAGTTTAGAGTTCTCGCTCGTTTTCACTTTCCTCGTTCAAGATCACATCCAACAGAAGCTCTCCGTGTTGGCGTCTCCATGGCACATTTGTCCATCGTCGACTATCACCGAGGGTCCTTCCACCACCGTGGCCGCCCATTGCCATCTTCTTCCCCCCTTCCCTAGCTCTGTTGTCGGTTCTTGTGTTGTCTCGCCAGAGATTTCCCATTTTGAACTTAGGATTTTTAGTGAAATTTGAACCTTTTCAGTTGAAATGGAAACCTTTTTGAATCAACTAAAAGATGGGACAACTAGGAATATGCCACTCCATAGAATACACTTCTACGATTTGTCACTATAGAGAATGCAATTTAGGATTTGCCATTATATAGAGTGGCACTTTAGAATTTGCCACTTTTTGGCAATTTTGCCCTTACCCCATCTTCTTCCTCACCTTCTTTTCTCTCCTTCTCTATTTTTTTCTTCTTGCCCTCTTGCCTCGGCCATGACGGATGAATTGGAGGTGGCCTCTGGGATCGACTGGTTAATGGCGGCGCTGACGAGGCGGAGGATGGGGCAGAGGTCGAGGAAGTGCCGCAGCGCGAGACAGGAGCAGCTCTTGGCACACCCCCAACCACGTGCTGCATGGTGTCACTGTCGAGTTGGAGAGGCGGCGGTTGAGGCGACGCTAAGGGGGTGCGGCCGAGAGCGCGGCGAGGCGGCGCGGTGGCCAAGGGAGAGGGCATCCAAGGCGAGGTGTGGTTGAAACGGCGACAGAGAGGACCTGGCGAGCGTGGCAACCTAGTCAGCGGCGACAGCTGGAGCAGCGCTGAGGCAAGGACGACCGGTGGCACGGAGGCAAAGCAGAGGAGAGGCGGCGGGCGGTGGGGCTGGCTCGATCGGAGGGAGGAGGATCCAGAGGAAGAAAGAAAGGTGCTAGAAGAAAAGAGAAAGAGGAAAAAGGGGGTAAAATTGTCGAAGACAGGGTGTCACACCTGTGCAATACCATGGAAGCAAGGGGCCCACTGGTCAGTGTAATATGCGTTGTATAAAAGCAGTTCTGTACTTGGGGAAAGAGATGTCGATAAAATGAACACATTCTGAACTTTCCCCATCTTGTTCTCTGGTTCCTCATCTCCTTCTCTTCTCTGATTTCTCACCCAACTTTCCTCCAAAGCCTCCAATCACTTGTATCATTGCTATCGATTTGGGCGATTTTGGTCTCCTAGCTACTCGTTGGCGATCGGGATGCTAAAATTTGGTATCAGAGCCTCCCACCCCGCTCTCTGCTTGTGCCCAAGAGGTCATGGCGACTACGGTGACGCACGACGCGAGGGTGCAGCAGATGCTGCAGCAGATCCTCGCCAGGATGGACGCGCAAGGGCGGAAGCTGGATGACATGGCCTCATCCCTAGCTGCGACCACCTCGCGGTTGCTGGGCACCGCCGCCGACTCGACGCCCATCTCCACCACCAACAACAAGATCTCTGCCGTGGCAAACGCTGCTCCAAGCGCGGATGCCACCCTCACCGACCAGGCGCTCACTAGGTGTTCGACGATGCGTCTCAACCACAGCATCGATTGCTGTTATCCGACTACACTACGGCTATCACACCGACTTCGTCCTCGACCATTGCCACTCATGAGATCGGCAACACCTTCTACACCGACGTCAACTTCGTGACACCCACCAAGTGCTCGACGTCGTGCTCCGACCACGATGATGGCAAGCTGATGGCTACGACCAGTGTCGTCATGGACCTGAGCCATGTTGAGGCCGCCCCACACATCACCAACTTCATCGTGGTCAAGCCGTGGTGCCTCGACGTCAACTCCTTCGGGTATATCATCTACAAGGCCTCGACCTGGAGGCAGGTGCGTGGAGGACGCAGCTTCCACAAGGCCTCGACCTCGAGGCAAATGCGTCGACCTTTGAGCACTGTCAGGGTGCAGCAACTTGCCGCACGCCAAGTGTTCGATGAAATACCTCACAAGCCCGAGGAACTGCCAGCATGGGAGGAAGGATACTACACAACTACACGACAGTGGCAGACAATGATCCTAGGCTCTAACCATGTGATGTTTGTCAAATTGCCACAAGACAACAAGCCACGAGAGCAGTTATCACAGGAGCATCTCAAGGTGTGGCTCTAGCCGGTCACCGCAATGAGCTCATCAACTATGAGAGTTAAGCAATGTACAGTCCCCATGAGTAGATGGTGTATGCACGGACTGGAATGGCTTGGGTGGTCATGTGGCGTACATGCAGCAGCCGCAAGCAACATCGAGAGCACTCTCAAGCTGGGGAGCGACCAAGGCACTCGCTGCATCGATGATAATGGGTGGCCCTCTAGAAGGGAAAATTAATGATGCACAGCTGGTGTTTGAGGAAGTACCACCATGGGAGAGAAGTTCTTTTAGTCCCAGGAACTCTGGAATGGAAGCTGCTCACTTGGTGTTCAACAAGATACTTGCATGGAGTAGAGGTGGTTTCAATCCTGGGGAGGGCGAGTTCATAAAGTCTAAGGAGTAACAATGGGCTAATTGTGAGTTGTTCTGGATTCTTCGGAGCAAAAGCATCCTCGACAGTGACTTGTATGCTGGGCAGAAGCCACCACTGTGCATTCCCTATCCACTGTGCATTTCTCTATCATTGTGTGGGGCAATGCACATACCAATTATCAAACTAAATGCTGATCTTCCAAAGATTGAAATTGCTATGGAGCAATTGAGGTTGTGTTCCCTTATGATCAGGCACCATTCTATGTTGAAAACTTCCATTACAAAGAGTATTCTAGTTCCATTGCAACAGAAGCTATACAAGTTAACTCATGCTACAAGACAGTGGGATCCATGGCTCAAGATGGTCAGCTCATTTATTACCAGAGCTTTAATACTTGTTCTTGGATATGCATACCAAGCCTATGATTGCTACAAGACAGTGGAGCTGAATAGGCTTGAGATTGAGCAGTTGCGGTTCTGGTGTCAGTACTGGATTTTACTTGCAGTTCTAACTATTTTTGAGAGAGTTGGGGGATAATTTCATATGATGGTTACCAATGTATAGTGAAGCAAAGCTAGCAAGACAGTGGGATCCAGCGATACCTATAATAACAAGAGCCCAGAGAAGCCACCCTGTAGACCCATTATCTACTATTGAAATTGTAGTGGCTGTTGCAACTATAAGATTTGCTGGAAAATCTCTTGAGGAACGAGACAACATGCGTTTTGTTGAAGTTGTCCTATTGGAGCCAGAAAAGAATGTTGTAGCATTAGTTGATGCCTATTTTTTCCCACCTTTCCAACCATCACTGCTCCCTAGAACCAAAGGATCTGCTGTCATTCCAAGCAGGCTGCCTCCTAGGAGGGCCAAGCTTGTTGTCTATAACAGACAGTCAAATGAGACTAGCATTTGGATAGTAGAACTCTCTGATGTGCATGCAGCTACTAGGGGTGGACATCACAAAGGGAAGCTGATTTCATCTGAAGTTGTTCCATATTTTCAGCCTGTAATGTATGCTATGGAGTATGCCGAATGTGAAGCTACTGTCAAAAGTTATCCTCCTTTTATTGAAGCTATGAAGAGAAGATGTGTGGATGACCTGGAGCTCGTCATGGTAGATGCCTGGTGTGCTGGCTACTATGGTGATACATTCCCAGTCGCAGACTTGCCAAGCCTCTAATTTTTTGTAGAACTGAGAGTGATAGTCCCATGGAGAATGGTTATGCACGTCCTGTGGAAGGGATCCGGGTTGTTGTTGATATGTAGAATAATGTTGTCATAGAGTTTGAAGATAGGAAGTTGGTTCCTCTACTCCCACCAGATCATTTGAGAAACTACACTCCTGGAGAAACAAGAGGCGGTGTTGATCGAAGTGATGTGAAACCTCTTATTATCAATCAACCTGAGGGCCCAAGATTTCGTATTAATGGCTATTTTGTGGAATGGCAGAAGTGGAACTTCTGTATTGGCTTCACCCCTAAAAAGGGTTTGGTTATCTATTCTGTCGCCTATGTTGATGGTAGCCGTGGAAGTCGACCTATAGCTCATAGGCTGAGTTTTGTTGAGATGGTTGCTCCTTATGGAGATCCAAATGAACCACATTATCGCAAGAATGCGTTTGATGCTGGAGAAGATGGACTTGGGAAAAATGCTCATTCTCTTAAGAAGGGATGTGACTGCTTGGGTTACATAAAGTATTTTGATGCACACTTTACAAATTTTACGGGTAGTGTGTAGACAATTGAGAATTGTAGCAAACAAATGTTGCTTATAATGGGATGGACATTGGATTGGGTTTACGTGCTAATTTTGTTATCAAGGAAGTGGTTCAACTATGCAGTGCAGACCAGAAACATCTCGTGCAAGCAGCTAGTGCAACAGCACCTTCAGAAGAGCAAAATAAGGTTATACTCAGTGAGGTGCAAGCAAAGCTATTCCAAGCAGCTGCTGTTGGCGCTGGCAGGGTTAACAGGAAGAAAGGTCTACGACGAGGAGAGGATTTCACATTGATTCAGGCGCTGATCAAGGCAGATTTTGGGTTAAAAAAAGATACATGTACTATCAATGTCACACGCTTGGGGTCAAGCAAGTTTTCGCGGGGCCGGTAGTGTCACACTTGTGCAATACCATGGAAGCAAGGGGCCCACTGGTCAGTGTAATATGCGTTGTATAAAAGCAGTTCTATACTTGGGGAAAGAGATATCGATGAAATGAATACATTAACTTTCCCCATCTTGTTTTCTGGTTTCTCATCTCCTTCTCTTCTCTGAATTCTCACCCAACTTTCCTCCAAAGTCTCCAATCACTGGTATCATTGCTATCGATTTGGGTGATTTCGGTCTCCCGGCTACTCGCTGGCGACCGGGATGCTACACAGGGGCAAAATGTTCAAAGCGACAAATGATGAATTGGATCTTGTATAGAGTGGTGAATTTTGAATTGCATTGTATATAATGGTAAATCGTAGAAGTGCATTTTATGGAGTGACATATTATAGATTATCCCTTGAAAGTTTTATTCGAATAGTTCGAAAGTTTTCAAAGAATTGAGTTGAAGGTTTTTTTTTTTTTGAAATCGAAGGAGAGAAGAATAGATCCCCTTCCAAGGTGTGGTTCTCTAATGGTTTAATGCGAAATAAAAATTCTGTTTTACCAAAAAAGAAAAGGGAAAAATCAGGCTGCTTGTGAGGCTTGATGACTGAGACTGAGCAGCAGGCGAGCGCAGCGACTGGAAGAAAAATCCGGAGGCGTTAAACCCTCCCAGTCCCCTCCCGTCTTATCCCCGACCCCGGCCCGCTCCACCTGCGCCCCACATACGACGACACACTTCTTCCCCAGTTCCAGCGGCATCCCACCACCAATCTCACACTCCCCGTTGCCAAACCCTTTGCCGCCTCGTCATCCTCCATTCCCTTCCCAACCGGCCGTGGCGGCGGCGCTCCGATCCGACGGCTCTCCGCACTCCACGCCGGCGTCCTGCTGGGCTGACCACCTCGTCGTGAAGAACACAACCTTCTAATGGCGCCGCAGCTGCAGGGCTACTACTGGCTCTCCTCCTGGCCCCGGCTCACGCAGCTGTCTCCCTTGCCCTGCTCCTCCCACGCCCAGCGCCGCAGGGTGCTACGCCTCGCGCCGCCCCGCCGGCGCGCCGGCGCTGTCCGGGTGGTCGCCGACGCGGGCCCGGCGCTGGCCCTGGACCGCGGCGCCGAGGCGGTGGAGATCCAGTTCCCGAGGGAAGACGAGGAGGATGCAGTGGACGACAGGGAAAGGTTGAGGCGGATGCGGATCTCGCAGGCGAACAAGGGGAACACGCCGTGGAACAAGGGCAGGAAGCACAGCCCAGGTATGCTTGTACTCTCGAGTTTAAGCCTACATTCCTCTTTCTTAGTTTCATTCTGGTATTTTTGGGGAAATGTTTGATTGAGGATAGATGAGTCACCGGTAGGAGCAAATTGTGTGTTATCAACATGAGAACTCGACTTCCCTAACGGCCGAATTTAGTAGGATGTGCTGTCGCCGAAAAATTGAAAGAAATGAAATGATGAAGATTCAAAATTGATACAGTAAAGGGAGAGAGAGACTGGGAATCAAGTGGAATGCAGGGGGTGATAGGAAATGTCATATTGAGTTGAAGAAATTGTAATGATTTACTGAATTAAATTTCATGTGCAGAGACGCTGCAGCGGATTCGGGAGAGGACCAGGATTGCGATGCAGGACCCCAAGGTGAAGTCATGTAAGAATTAGTGTTGTTATTTATGTGGTGTCATGTCTTTGCTGTTTTGCCTTGGTAATTGCATAATATTTGCTGAGCTAACTGCTTTGTAAATTTAGGACTGCAGATAATTACTTGAACAAATCTTATAGAAAATATTGAAGAGTAATGTTACTACAAGCACATAGGATTAGCATATATTTGACTGATCGAATGTGCTGTCACAATTTCTTTTGGGAGAAAAACAAGGTCTCTACCTGTAAGTTTGCATCACCTGGTGAGATTAATGTGTCAAAATTTAGTTATTAATCTAGGCTACCGTGTTGTTGCTCAGGCAACCAAAACACTTTGAGTCTGGGGCTGTTATCAGCTTCTGGTTGAGCTCGAGTTGCTTCTACGACATGGTGGAGCAAATGGTTGGTGTGCGACTTGTTTGTAGCTGTTAGATTTATGATGCTAAACTAGGACAAAATTTGTCAGAACAGTGACTGGAATAGGTTATGTATTTGTCAGAACAGTGACTGGAATAGGTTATGTATTCTCGTTGTTTCTTAGCTTTTCAAATGGTTGGTTCTGCATTTCTGGCCCTGATTTCATATATATGCAACCACAAAACTTAGATGTCTGTCATTTTACAATTAAATATTGTACTAACCAGATTTGATTTTGGACATGTTTGTAATTCATTAAATCATATACTAACTTACACCCTCATCTGTTTTTGCCATCTATTGGTCATGTTTTGCAACCATGCTAGGTGACATGTTGCATATTATTATTAGAGTTAACTTATGGTGCTAGATTCATGGCATCCAAATTATGTCCAGAACCCCATCATGATTTGAAGTCTACATCAAGATGTGGTGTGTTGGAACTTGTTGGCTCTTGTTGCCTTTCTGCAGATAAATTTAGACTTTTGGTAACATGAAAATATTAACGCATTGCAGCAATACTGGTGTAGGGTGCAGTAATACGGATAGTGCTACACATGTTAGAAAATAAAATGTAAATATTGTTTACCTGCAAAATTACGTACAATGGTGTGGTAGCAGATAAAAATAGCCACAAACCCACAACAGCCACAAAAAACGGTAACAATTGGTAGTCCAACCACAAAGGATCACAAATGATGAGTTCCCAGTGGTGGAGTGCGCGGTGCAAAGGTGTAAGGTCCTGGGTTCGATCGCCACCATGCTATCTATTTAATTACTTTATTTATTTGGCTCAGTAATACCATTTTATGTGTATATGTACCATTTTATTCAAGTTTTTGTCAGAAACCAGTTAATCCATGGTTTAGCTTGGCTAAAGAGTTTGATGTGCAGGTTAAGAAAAAGCTGATGAATCTGGGACATGCTCAGAGGTAGGTCACTACTTACTCATCAGTCTTACGTAGTACATTTTTTATAATTTAAAAATCACTAACTACTGTTGATCTGAAGAAGGTATTTTTTCCATTCTCTCATACAAAACTCATGGAATCACTATTCTTCGATAAGTATAACACCCTGGCCTAATTTGGCTCATGTTCTGATTGGTATTTATGGGTTTTGGCCCACATGGTTTAATTTTAGATGTGTTTCTGTTAGAGTTGCATATGAATCTTTGGAACCATATCAACTGGGTTAACCTTTTTAGGCGAAGTAAGGACGGAAGTGTAAGTACTGTTGTAGGCTGGACATACTTGGGATGTTGCAATAAGTCCGTTCATTTGGATGCCATCTTTCCTGATAATTGATGAAAGATTTTTTTTGTCACACCTGCGTGGACTTGTAGAACATAAATATATTACTATAAGATGTATGTGTGTGCCTTTGAAAATAATATTGTAGGACCTTGGTACGCCTTGTCACTAATGTGATTTCTGGTCAGTCCCTTCTTGCATTCTAAAAGAAGATTGGTTAGCAATTTGAGCCTTTTGCTGATAATGGAATATTAATCAACATAGGTAATATGAGTATCAAAACATTTTACATCAATGCACTGTCTATATATTCTTAAATATCTTCTTAAGTGAGGGCCATGCCTGTTAAATTGAAACACTAGTATAAGTGCTATACATGGTGGTGTTAGTGTGTCATGAAAGCATGGGTAGACAGATGAAGTTGATGGCTTTGGGATAACACACATTTGCTGGTTCTTCCGAGTTAGATATTTCTGGTGATGGGTTGGTTGAAATTGTTCTGGGGATGGGTATGGTTTTTGGATGCTCATTCGCATGGATTTATTCTTGGTGGACCTGTTATTCTGGTGGGAAGTTAGGTCCCCGGACAGTCTCATGGATTTTGCTATTTTGTTGGCCTATGAACTCCTGGCCCTTGCAGTAGTAATGAACTTTGGCCTCTTTTTTACACCCCTGAGGATGCTCGGTAATGTATGATAAAATTATTTGAAATGGTCATTTACTACTGGTGGCCTGGTGCTATGGGCGCTGTTACTGTAGCACATGTGCGCCGTTCACCCGAGATTAATTTCCTTTGTTAGGGATTAGATTGATTTGGTTAGTATGGAAGCTTATCTTTCAGTTAGTTTGTTTCTTAAATTAGAGATTATTACTTAGAAGTCAAATCAAGTTATCCCTATAAAAGGGATAGCATCGTATATCCTGTTTAATCAAGTAAAGATGAATAAACAAGTTCCTAGTCCCTAAAGTCCAGCTATGGTTGTTCCCTTGACCGGTTATTCTAGATCTATTCCTGCCCATATCGTGCCTTTCTTCACCTAGTGCCGTTCTAACTCAAGTTGTCATTGTTCGACCTCCCACTGACGGATGTTTACCCCCTTGTTGTGCTAGTTCACAACAATTGGACTACCAAGAAAATGTCACGCCACAGCCTCGCCTTGCCTAGCCGTGTTGGGGAGGTGGAGGCGACATGGATCCGGCGTCGGGGAGGTGGCAGCGTGCTCGATGTGGCTGGCGTCGGGGAGGTGGAGCCGGGCTCGATGTGGCTGGCGGCGACGTGGATCCGACGTCGGGGAGGTGGAGGTGAGCTCGATGTGGCCGGCGGCGAGGTGGATCTGGCTAGGCGAGCTTTGTGGGAGATGAGGAGAGGAGAGGTGGCGATTGAGATGTGGGAGATGAGCTCTGTGGAAGATGAGCTCTGTCGGTGTTGGGCAGTTGGGGGCGAGTTGGGCTGGCAACCTAGCATGATGGGTTGGCCAGGCCTCTTTTTCTTTTACCTTGCTTCTCCTCCTTTTCTTTTCTTTTTCTTTTTCTTTCTTCTGTGTGTAACGTGGGTATGGCCTATGGCGTCGCCTCAGCGTCCAAGGCTCGCCCAAGCGTCCAGGTGGTGCCTTGGCGCATCGCCTCGCCTTAGCGCCTTAATAACTATGCATGCATCACAAATGCAGTATGTCCATTGCTTACACGACAACAATATTCTTGATAACACAAGGAACACCACGGCTGTTATGCTAAAGAAGAAATCCTGCTCTACTACAGGACACAGTTTTTATACTTTTGTGATTAACCACTCCTATTATATTGGTCTGGACATGAGAAATGTTCCAAAAAATCTATTTTTTTTTGTATCACATGTACCTTCCTAATTTCACAATTATATGGGACATCGTTTGGCACACAGAAAAAAGAGAAGGTTCAGGACATATATGTTTTAGCAATAAGCTCTCCAGTTCAAAGCCGAAGCAGAGCAATTTGTTCTGCATGTCCTATGCAAACGTATAATGACTTGCATTAGTGATATACCACATAGCTCTAGTTGAGGATCAAACAAGTGAATCGAGATTTTCAAAGGAATGACTTGAGTCACTCTAATCCTGATTTTCGGATTATTTGTAACATTTTATAATTCGTTTATTCTGCCTAAAACGAGGGTCAAGTGAGCTGGTTAAGGTCCTGAACCAACCATTCATAAAATAGGGTATTGACCGGTTTGATGTAATCTTGTTAAAACCAAGTCATGATATCATCAAAACCAAATAAAGGCCATGTACAGCAAAATTCACATCATATGTTTAAATCACCTCATTACAGACATATCTATCTTAATGTTACAATGATTGTAACTTTTTATGGTGCACTCAAATGGTTATGTTTTTAGTTAGATGCGGAGTTCCAAAAATTAGAGTGGGGCTAGTTCTCGGACACCACCGGTTTGTCTGAAACCAGGTGTTTCCCAGAATTTACATGGAAAACCAGAAATCAGACAAAAATTGGTATTACTCGGATAAAATCGGTGTAATCAGTGTTGAACACGATGACATTTCATATCCCTCTTCATATCAACTTGACCAGAAATTGGTGGGAACCAGTCGGTTCCGTTGGTTTTGTGATCCTTGGTTAGACGTATGTTCTTTCCATGGTCCTGGCTGCTTGTCATGGGCTATCTGTAGATCCCATAGTCCTAGGAGGAACATTGAAGCATGGTTTTAAAACCAGACCGAACTGGCGGTCTGATTGAAAAAATCGGGACAGGAGCATGGTCTTGTCTTGTTTGCACCTTGGATCATTTTGACTAAAGCCAGAGGAAAAATACTATTTCATTCCAAGTGTTGGCAGGGCTTTGGACACACCTCTTGGCAACGAACCTGGCCATGTTGTTTAGTTGGCATCAGGGGCTACATTAACCATTTATTTTTCAATTAAATTTATTGATAAACACTAAAATAATAATTTTACTGAAATGGCGGTTGGACTGGTGTACAGATGAACCTGTCACATGACAGGTTTGTCGGAACAGGTATATTTGGTCACATGCTAACTGTATTTTCTGAGCATATTGTAGATCTCTCACTAAATAAATAAGAATATGAGAGTGAGGCGATTTTACTGTATTTTATAATGGTCATAGGATTCATATGCTGTGCAGATTGCAATGTTCTCAATAATTCTTTATTTGAGTACATCTGTTTGCTCATTTGATGAGTTGATGAGCCCAAAATTCGATGATCAATTGTACATGATTCTCACGTTAAACATGCCTTCATTTTCTTCTCTGTAGTATTGTGGTTCCTTGCTTGCACAAGTGTACAATGTAACTTTTTCTTTGTCGTCCATGTCCACCTGTAGATGTGATGTGTTGCACGCAAGAACCCTAGGGTTCTAGCCGCCGACAGCAGGGGGAGAGGGAGTAGAGGAGGTAGGGAAAAGAGACTTCTTTATTTCTTTCTTGACTTCTAAGCAAGGCTCACTTCTCCTATAAATAGAGGTGTTTACAGATAAGGAAGGAGATCAAAAGGATCTCTTTCCAAACTAAATGCCAATTAGAAGGATTGCTTTCCAAATAAGAGATAAGGAAGGTGAGGATTGCTTTCCGATATAAAGGATCGCGTTTCCAAATAACCGAAATTATCCTAATGAAGTCTCATGGACTTATCTTGCGACTACCTCTGTTGCCGCTGCCTGATGTGGGCGCCACCAGTGGTAGGTCTAGCCCCACATAACATCTCTCCTCCTCGTGAAGTAGCTCATGGACGAGTTGGAAATCTGGATAGCCCCACATAACATCTCCCCTCCTCGTGAAGTAGCTCATGGACGAGTTGGAAATCTGGATAAGCTGTGAACTCGTCCAAAAGAAACCATGAAGGGCTGCTGAAGTACCCTACAACTGAAGCAATACACAACGAACGCCACACCTAAGCTGGCTTTGAGAACGGCCAAGGAGCAGGAACCACATGACCAAGATGCATCTTGGGAAGAGCCGGTTGAACAGTTGGTGGCACGCCGTGGTATTTCTTCAAGAGGCTGACATGAAAGATGACGTGGAGATAGGCTCCCGAAGGCAAGGCAACTTGGTAGGCGACCGAGCCGATTTTCTCTGAGATCTTGTAAGGAACGTAATAACGTGGAGCGAGCTTGCCTTTGGTAGAGCTGCCGAGTGAAGAAGCATGGCGGTGGAGAAGGCACAACCAAACCCATGAGTCGATGTCAAAGATTACCTCGCGGTGATGTTGGTCGTAGTATTGCTTTGCATGCTACTGGGCTTGTAAGAGGCGTTCTCGGGTGTCGTGAAGGAGCTCATCGTGGTCAAGCAGAGACCGGTCCACAGCTGGCACATGAGTGTTGCTTGCCTCGTACGTGTGCAGGGAAGGGAGAACACGGCCATACACCACTTGGAATGGCATCGTCTTGAGAGCTGAATGGAAGGTGGTGTTGTAGCAATATTTGGTCCAGGCAAGCCAATCGAGCCATTGACGGGGACGATCTCCTGTGAGGCACCTCAAATACATAGTGATCACCTTGTTGACGGCCTCAGTTTGCCCATCAGACTACGGGTGGTACACAGAGCTCATGTTGAGGCAGACGCTTTCCTAGCGGAACATCTCCTGCCAAAAGTTGCTAGTAATGATAGGATCCCGATCACTCATGGAGGTCGGAATACCATGGAGCTTCACAATGTTGTCGAAGAAGGCTTGGGCCATGGAGCTAGCGGTGTACGGGTGCGCCAAGGGAATGAAATGCACATATTTGGAGAACCAGTCAATGACGGAGAGAATGACTGATTTCCCATGTATCTTGGGCAATCCCTCGATAACGTCCATGGCAATGTCGGACCATGGTTGGAACGGAATGTCCAGTGGTTGTAGAAGGCCTACAGGGTGAAGATGCTCAATCTTGTTCTTCTGACAGATCAGACATGTACGCACAAAGTCTTGGACGATGTGTCGGGACCAAAAATGCAATTCTGGACCCTCTGTGTATTCTGCACTAGTCCAGGATCACGCTAGTGCACACAGTGGTAACATAGGTGAATATCAATCCACACAAACGAAATATAACATAAACGAATAGTTTGAGTAACAACTTAGAGTTTTGACCTTAAGGTCGGGGTTACAACTTATTAAGCAACACAGGGCTAACACTAAAGAAATACTGCAGCGGAACGAAATAAACTCTGGCAAACTCCAATCAGCACACCACAGGCAACCGACTGGGATCGATGACCTAGCGATCAACCTTCTTCCACAAACTCCTCCTCGGAGCGGCGAAGACTCCTCCATTCAGAGGTTTGGGCGCAAGTTTTACAACAAGCGTGAGTACACAACAGTGCTCGCAAATCATACCACGAATGCAATATATAGATGCGGGCTTATTCCAAAGGAATGGCTTCGTGGTTATTTTGCGAAATGCAACATTTGCAATTGAATACAAGTAATAGATTGAAAGCATAAGTTAAAACAAATAAGCAATAATAATTTATCGTTGTTTCCACAAAGACACACAACTAAACCGATTTATTCACACGACCATATGATTGAGATCACACGACTCCCAATCCCACATTTTATGAACACTACCCTCATGTGAAATCCCGGCGTTGTCCATGACCGAGGCGCGCTATTCGAATAGATTGATTAACACTCTGCGAGAGGTTTGTACACTTTACCCACACGATACAACTAGTGTAGCTAGCATCGATCGTAACATAACGATTCGGCAACCGTCTCAACATTGGCGTTCTTAATCACACACATCCCATATCACAAAGCTTAACCTATCCACCGAACCCCAATGTTGAAACTCAGTAACCTACTAAGTTAGGCTGTCACGGACATGTGGTCGTCTGATGCTTCGATTCAATGGCGCACAAAGTTAAGTCCTTAATTGACCAAGGCAAGACTTCCGCTTTTCTAACTAAACCACACAGATAAATCCCAATCACAAAGCCACCTGGTTCACACAAGATCCACCACTTGCCTCGGTCTAAATCTTTTACCACCCGATTGGTTTAGTGCAACACATGCCATCACGAGTAATAGCACACAGAGACACACAGCTTTATCACACAGTTCCATAGTCACTTAGTCAATTTCACAATTTCACTCACACGAGATGATGACTCGTAGCATGGCTAAGCAATTCTAGTCATTCTAACCCACCATGTTGGCAATATGCTAATACCAACTAAGTAATTAACCAATCTAGGGTGACAAAATATCAAGATATACAAGTAGGCAAGGCGAACATAACAAGTTGGATCAATAACTAGCCCAAAACATTTAAATACATAATTAAAGTAAATGCAATAATTTAACACAATGTAATTTGGGAAAACTGGGATTCAACATGATCAATGGTATGACTTGCCTTGGAATAGGTCTACGTACTGGTCTTGAACTTGGTTGAAGCCTTCTTCGACGAAAACTCCCGAAGTATCGACGTCTACGCACAAACGAAACGAGAACAAACAAAACAAATAAATAACAGAGGCAAAACAAACTCCAAAAAAATAAATAAAAATCTTAGATAGCTAGATCTTGAATTTAGACAAATTTAGAAATTTGGATGGGCTCAATCGGAGTTCGGATGCAAAAGTTATGAGCTTTGGAAGATTGAAATTACATAAAATGCTGAAAATCAGATTTTATGAATTTACTGAATTATTTTCCTAAAGGAAAATCAGACTTAATGCGCAAGCTGACGTCATCTGAGGACGTTCGGACGGGATGGAAATCGGCCTGACAGGTGGGCCCCACCTGTCAGTGGCTCGGCTCACGGTAGACTAAGTCTACCGAGCCTCGGGCTCTGGAAGCCGGTGGACCAAGCCACGCAGGCACGCATGTGGCTGCTGACCAGGCGCCACGCGGGGCGACACGTAGGCGCGGGCGCTGACACGGCGCCGAGGTGGCACCGACGTGGACGGCAACGGCAACGGCGGCGTACGGGACCGTCCGACAACGGCGATCGGCGGCGCCGGCGGTGGGTGGTACCGGAGGTAGAGGCGGGCGCGGGGATCTCACGGCGCACTCGGCTGGTGCACGGGTCCACGGAGTGGCCGTGGCGGTTTGAGCGGCGGAGAGGTGCGGGCTTGTCGGGATCGGAGCTCGGCGATCGTTCGGCGAAACCAAGGATACGGAGGTAGCCCTCGATCTTGCGAACTTCGAAGGAGGCGGCGAGGTTTGGCGGCCGGCGGCGACGAGCGAGCTCAACGGAGTTGCGGCGCGCACCGAGCTCTCTTCGCGATTCGGCGGCTAGGGTTAGGGTGGGGTGGCGGCGCGCGTTGAGATGCGAGACCGAGGGCTTGCCTCTTTATATAGGCGGCGACTTCGGGAGGTCTAGGCACGGGCGCCAAAACGGCGAGCGGCGGCGCGGAAATCGGAACGAGTCCGCCTCGGAGGCAGCGGTGGCGTGGCGAGTGGGTCCCATTCGCCGATGATCGAGGCTCGAACGAGTCCGCGTCGAACACGACATGCGAGAGGTGGACGGTGGGTCAGCGGCGCTACGGCGCTGGGTCGGGCGTGGCTGGCCGAGGCGGAGAGAAATGGGCCACGAGTGGATTTCTACCAAGCACTATTTAGGAATTTTTAATAGCTTTTCTAATTTAGAAAATCAACTAGGCAATAGAAAATAGCAATTGAACCCAGAAAAATTCTAGAAAAATCTAGAAAATATCTCTGAGCACAAGGAACCCAAATAAAATAGTTTTGGCACATGTTCATGTTGGGATTATTCATATTAAATGTTTTTGTTTGCAAAGTCCAATATTAAGCTTTTGAACTAAATTCAAATAAAACCAAATGGTGAATTTTTCCCTACTAACTATTTAAAAGGTTTTTAAAACTCTGAAAATTGGGATGTTACACGATGGTACGGGCACTCGGAATGTGGAAGTCGCGGCGCATGCGATGAAGTGTCTTTTGAATGCCCTCGTGAGCTAGACTATGGGTGGCTTCCAAGATGGCCAACAGAAAAGGTGAAGACGGCCATATGTAGACCCGACCAACAAAGGTAATAAGACTACCAACAGGCCCCACGGTGCGCCAAGTGAGCCGTTTGTGATTTTGGCGGCGAGGGCGACTAGCTTGGCGTTGGTAGTCACATCATAACGAAGTTCAGCGAAGATGTCGAAGCTGGCGGCCGAAAGGGCGAGAAGCTCGCCGGCCATGCTTCCTGCCTGGACAGGGCATCGGCTACGGTGTTGAGGCGGCCATGCCAAAATTCCACTGAGAAATCAAAGCCAAAAAGCTTGCTAACCAAGTGGTGTTGCGGAATTGTGGACAATCACTGATCGAGCAAGTACTTGAGGCTGTAGTGGTCGGTGTGAACCACAAATGAACAGCCTCAAAGATACAGTCGCCATTACCGGACTGCTTGGACTAGTCCAATCAGTTCGCGCTCATATGCGACCAACTTGGCATGTCGCGGCGCGATGGGCTTGCCGAAGAAGGCGATGGGCCCGTCGCCTTGTTGGAGGACAACGCCGAAATCGGAGCCCGATGCATCACATTCCATGATGAACGCCTTAGAGAAATTTAGCATGTACGACATCGGGGCCGTTGACAGGGCGACCTTAAGTGCCTAGAAAGCCGCTTCCGCCATCAGCGACCAGCCGAATGCCCTCCTTGAGTAGCTTGGTGAGGGGTGCCGCAATGGAGCCGAAGTCGCGGATGAACTTGCGGTAGTAACCCGCAAGGCTCAAGAATCCATGGAACGCCTTTGTCGCCCGAGGCGCCGGCCACTCGGAGACGGCCTATACCTTGGCCGAATCCATGGCCACGCCATTCATGGAGATCATGTGCCCCAAGTAAGTCAACGAAGGAGCACCAAAGACGGACTTGGAATTCTTTAAGAACAAATGGTGCTTCTAGAGAAGGAGAAACACCACACGAATGTGGCGAAGATGATCCGACCAAGAGGAACTGTAAATCAAAATGTCGTCGAAGAAAACGAGGACGAACCATCGGACAAACGGTCGGAGAATCTCATTCATCAAAGCCTGGAACCCTGGGGTTCTAGCCGCCGGCAGTTGGGGGAGAGGGAGTAGAGAAGGAGTTAGGGAAAAGAGACTTCTTTATTTCTTTCTTGACTTCTCAGCAAAGCTCACCTCTCCTATAAATAGAGGTGTTTACAGATAAGGAAGGAGATCAAAAGGATTTCTTTCCAAACTAAATGCAATTAGAAGGATTGCTTTCCAAATAAGAGAGAAGGAAGGTGAGGATCGCTTTCCAAACTAAATGCGATCTAAAGGATCTCCTTTCCAAATAACTGAAATTATCCTAATGAAGTCTCATGGACTTATCTTCATACGGCTGCCTCTGTTGCCGCCGCCTGATGTGGGTGCCACCGCCGGTAGGTCTGGCCCCACATAACATGATGGCTATTGGGGGCAGTTACTAGCTTATTTGTGCATCATATTGTTACAGTGTCTTACAGCATTAGTGCTATAATTGTAATAAATTCTTTGTAATACTTGGTTTAATGATTCCTAGAACTACTTAACATCAAACTTAGTCGTAGATGCATCCCTAGTAATTGGTATTCCTTGTACTTAATACAGTGGGGAGACAAGAATAAAGATATCTTTGGGAGTGAGGCGAGGTTGGAGCTTGCGTCTAAAGAAGTTAATGGTTCAGGATGGCTGCTTTGTGGAGTGGCGGGACATGATAGCAGATGCAGCTAGGAAGGGCTTTGCTGGTGGAGTTGCCCTCGAATGGAATTCATATAAAATCTTGACTGAGCAAATGCGACAGCAATGGTTGGAGAATCTCCAGAAAAAAAGATCCATGCCTAGGCCAACAGGTAATAGACGAGCACCAAAAACTCCTGAGCAGAGGAGGAAAATTGCAGAAGCCATTGCTGCAAAGTGGTTAGATCAAGTAAGAGCATATACATTGCCTTCCTGAACCTTTTACATGCATTTCTCTACATTTCATTCCAATGTCATCTGCATATCTCTACATTTCATTCCATGTGCATTGACAGTAGAAGCATCACGGTTTCTTCATATAGCATGAACATGTGAGAGGACTGTCTAATTTTTTGAGTGCCCTCTCTATTTTCTGGTAGGAATATCGTGAACGTGTTTGCAGTGGGATTGCTAGCTACCATGGAACATCTGCTGGAGATAGAATACCACGAAAGCCAAGATCTGCCACAGAACCAGGTGTAAAGAGAGAATCTATGAAAAAGAAACCTATTCAACCCAGAGCTGCCAGATTAGAGGATGCACAAGGAACAACTGCAACAGTTAAGAGAAAGAAAAGTGCAACTCCTTACAAAGATCCAATGGCAGGTGAAAACCTAGAGATGATAACGAAGATTCGAGCACAAAGGGCAGCACTGGAAATAGAAAAGAAAGAAGCTGTTAAAAGGGCCAGGTATGTCTGTTTATTCTACAATTCAAAATGGGTAAATTGCATGAGACACATATGTACTTAGAAGTTTTGGCAAAGCATTTCTTGTGGCTTGAAATTTTGCCCCTGCACTCCTACATGCTCTTTTAACTGGACTTTTAACTAATTTTGAGTATGATAAGGCAATAGCCAATGAGAAAAAAATACCCTGACAACTATAGCTAGTTGTCCTCTAGCACCTAAATGAATGCCCACTACTAAGGGTGGTTTCTCTTTGTTACCTCATCTAAGATTGTTAAATATTATGAGAAGTGACATTGATCATAGGTGAATTACAGAGGCATGTAGTGCAGATAATCAATATTCTTGGGATAGTCAACCACATATTTGTTAAATATTCTTAGGGAAACCAAAATTTCTCATAGATGACTCTGAATCTCTGAAAACATATAAGCTACTGAGAAGAAAGATCAAAATATGTTGCTTTAGTATACTATGCTCTTTTACTTGATTTCTCCTCGCTGCAATTACTTGATAGTTGATACTATTCGCTAAGCCGAAAAATATGCATGCCATCTGTACGTGCAGGGATATTTTTTAACACCTGAATTTGGCAATTGTTCAATTCTCTGTCATAAAAAAATAACTTCTCTTTAAATTCTTTACCATTAGGTCACTGATTGCAGAAGCCGAGAAGGCTGCAAATGCTCTTGAAACAGTTGCGGCAACAAGCCCTTTTGCTCAAGCATCACTTGTAGAAGCTAGAAAGCTTGTTAGAGAGGCAAGAGTATCGCTTGAATGTGTTGTTGATGATGAAGGGCCTGCAGAAATTGCTTCTGACAATACATTAGAGGACTCAGCTGTATCGGAATTGCACAACTACGACTTGGAGAATCAAAACGATGTGATTAAGCAAGAGAATAAACCTGTAAATGGGACTAAGCTTCCTCGAAGCAATGTTAATGGCATGGATTTATATTTTGATGTGTCTGCACTCAGTGAAACGGAACAACTTCGAGTATATCAGAGGATAGAAAATTCCATGGAAAGAGCTTATCTGCTTCCTTCTGCTTCATCAACACTTCAAGATGTGAATGGAAATCTTGGCATAATAGATTTTCATGTCAGTCAAACAATGGTCAACGACTCAGCAAGTCATGACCAAATTGCAGCTGAAACAACAGAAAATTGTCCTGCAGGGACGCCGGAAGAAGATTCCTCACCTGCGAGGAAGTCTAAAATGGGGTGGATACGTGGAAGACTAGTTGAACTAGAAGAATGAACTAGGGTATTGTGAAACATGGTGTTTTGAATAGTAGTACTTGACTAAGCAGTTGAAGACATCGTTATTTGGCAATCGGGTATATTGCTTCCTTCAGTTTTGCTTCCATTTGTTTGCTGTTGCTATGCGCAAAATGGGAAATGCATCTTGCTTACAAGGAAGTACTAACTATAATCCGACTGTCGTGGAAAGGATGCCTATTCTCTTGTGAGGAGAGAGATTTGTAATTAGTAGTTGGGGACATTAGATTATTTCCCCTTGTTTTAGCCAGCTTCAGGAAAAATGTGTAATTCCAACGTCATGATTCAGCGAATGTATCTATCTTGAATTAGAATATTCTGTAGCCTCTAACATGGTAGCTGATGCCTGATGTCCTCTAACATGGTAGCTGATGCCTGATGTCCTTAGTGCAATTGGAATGCAATTTGATTAAGTCGAGGATACTTGCTAGTATTATACTCTTATATACTACCGACTGTTGCGGTTCCCGATCCCACTTGTCCAGGGTATTTGACAGGAACCAATTTCCACTGATCAACAAGAAAGTTTTCAGGCAATCAACATGAGAAGATTATCAGAAGGAAAAACAGTGCTTTAATCTGAGTGCGCTTAACAATTAGAAGTTGCTGTCATTACGTGGTATCATCTTGTAGAAAATTACAAATCCACAACCATACCAGATTTTAGTAACAAGGAATGCAAAAGGCTAAACTTTGACGCTTCAAGGGCTTGTTTAAGAAGCCTATTACCGGTCGGGATATATGTGGATGAGTTGGGAATTTGAACTAAAATTCCGACCCATCTATATGGATGAGTAGAGATTTTGGCCCAAACAAATAAGGCCTAACTGACGGCTGTGATAAGTGGAGATGAGATTCAAAAATATTTCCGGTGGAGCTTGTACCTTTGAGTGCTGCACTGCTGCCCTTTTTTCGCCAATGGATGATGTTAAAGGTTACAACTTTATCCTTAAACAAACAAACTAAACCGAACTTTGTATCTCTTTCTTCTTTTGGTTGTCCTCTGCGATTCAATTATCTTTTCTGTGTGCCTATGGTATTGGTTCATAATGCGGGTGTGGATTTTAATACCTCTTCATTGGAGTCCAGGTAAGATTGCCACTTTTACCTTCAACAAATGGCTGGACAAAATTTTCCATCTATCTGTTTGAAATATGGGGATTGTGAACTTGTGAGTGTACCTAAAATTGCCACTTTTACCTTGAACAAATAGCTGGGCGTAGTTTTCCATCTGTTTCTTTTCATCAAGTTGTGAGTGTGTGCATGTGGTACACTAATGGAGTTTTTTTAAACAAGGAGCACTAATGGAGATTAACTATTAGGTTTATCATTCATAGTCGGAAAAATCTGTATTACACTTGTACTTAAGAAAAGGTATAACTCTTTTTACTTCGAAACTGCAAATTCTACATGCTCGATTTCCAATTTAAACTTCCATCCAACGTCAAATCCGATTATAGTACGTAGCTAAGGCCCCATTTGGAACGTATTAATTTTGCAAGATTTTCACAGGAAACAATTTAATTACCGCAGGAAGCGGGAAAAATTATCGCATTCCGAATGGTGCATCAGTGGAACCTGCAAATGCAGGACTGATGGTGCAAGTTTTGAATGCCTCGCTGTTGCCACAGAATGATCTCGTAAGACTATTGTTTTTCCTTCTGTAAATAACCAAAACTTTACATCTCTTTCGTTTAAAAGTGTTGCTTCTTTGCTACTGCCAATGTATATGCTTTGTGCTTTCACGTTTATATATGTTGGATTTAGATTAGAAAACCGTTCTAGGAATAGAAACCAATCCATGGCTGGTTGCTGTTTATCACTAAGGCGGCAACCACTCAAACCGCCCAAAAAGTTGAATTCAAATTTGAATTTAATTTTGAAAACCAGACAAAAACTGGGTCAAATGCGAAAAACTGGACAAAACATATATTTGAATATTTCAAACCAGAGTGGTTTGGAAATTCGTGGGAGCACCGAGGTCTACCGGCAGTAATAGGTGATAGGTGGGCCTTCGCATGTTTTTTTTCTTTCGATTACAGCATTAGAAGGTAGATGCACACGCACACACGGCAGCATGCATAATGCTATGATATTTACAACAATGCATATAAAAGACTCCAATGGTAATGAAAAATTGGCAACGGTACATTCTGGACTATCTGGCGCAAGATGAAGATTAATTGATGTTACAGTTTGCTGGGTCTGTTTGGAACACATGATTTCCACATGAGTTTTACAAAAAAACAGTTCAATTTCCACGTACTAAATTGGGGAAAATTTCTAATTTTCCAAGCGCAGGCTGCAATTATGAAATTTATCGAGTGTTAGACTTCAGTGGCATGGCTATAAGTTATAGTTAGAGAGTCCTTCTGTGTGCATGTAGAATAACACTGAAGAGTAGTGGAACAAATATAGAAATGGAAAGGCTGCTCATTCCAACAATAAGTTGTTTTGTGGCGTCAGCGCTTACATATACTTCGAAATTATGATGCATTGGCCTAATTCCATGTATGGCATAGCAATGTGGCACCTTAGCCTAGCAATGTTGGCACCTTGTCTTTATTCTGGACACATGTTTGATTCGCACCAACTACACGTTGAACGGGTTATTTGTGTAGATTTTCCATTGTGATTTTTTGGGAATTAAACCTGAGACCGGTGGGTAACTTTAAGATGGCTGCACTTGGCAATTGTTCCCACCGAGTTCGAGTTGAGTAGTACGGGACCACAAAGCCCATGTACAGATTCACTCCTACTCTGATTTTTTCACGTGAATGTGTGTGATAGCACTACCAGCTTGTCCCTCCACATAGCTTGGACCTTGCTGAGTTGAGAATCAGCGGAGAGGTCGATACACCGAGATGGACATCAACGTGGACACGGCGGAGACGAAGGAGGCGGCGACCGCAACGTGGTGGAAGGCGCCGGCGGCGATGGTGCTGGTGCAGCTGTTCAACACGGGGATGACTCTGCTGTCCAAGGTGGTCATCCGCGAAGGCATGTTCATCCTAGCCCTCCTCGCCTACCGCAGCGTCTTCGGCGCCGCCTTCATCCTTCCGTTCGCACATCTCTACGAGAGGTGTGTATCTACCATAACATAATATACTATGTTTGTACGTTTAGACTATTTTTTTGTTTGTTTCTTACATGTCGATAAAATTTGGAAAAGGCCAAGGACATTTTTTTTTTGAGTTAAGGGGTGGGTCAGAAATTTAGCACGCCGTAAATAGCTAGAGATTAGCGCTAGAGTTAGTTTAACCATTTTAATCCTTTTAGCAGTGTGATAAAAATTAGATAAACTAAAAAGACTACAATTGACTCGCCTGAATTCTCTCTACATATTCGTGGCCCTGCTAACCCAGCTAATCAGAACGAACTTGGTTTGTCGCTGAACACAAAAAATGTTAGTATTAGGTACCATACCATTTTCATATATATATATATATATATATATATATATAAACTAGGATTAGCTAACCTAGTTAAGCCAAAGAAGATAGCGCGCAGAGGCTCCTATACCATCTCAAATTAAAAAGAAATTAGCTGTTCAAAGCATCGTGGAATGAACGAATTGGTTGTAAATTTTGTGCGCAGGGGAAAGTGGAGGGAGATAGATTGGCGCGCCTCCGGATGGATCTTCTTCAATGCATTCATAGGGTATGCACATGTATTAAGTGGTAAAATATCCTATGCAATCACCTTTTATACAGTGCACTCATGCATTCGCTTTTAGTATAGACACCAAATATAGATAAAAATTTCCAAAAAACTATCTACATTTACTTCTCAATTTACTGTACCCATGTATGAAATTTCAAGCTCATATTCATTCTATGTTAGCAGTTACAAAAATAAGAAAAATATGTCAAATGATGAATCAAATGGAAAAGGAAAAAGAAAAAAAAAACGATACGATTCATAACAAACTTATGTTTTGTTTTTTGTTTCTTCAGACACATTTGGAATTTGAAGTTGAAATTTTAAAGGGTGCTAGAACACACTATAGACTAGAACATAATTTTTTTAAATTTTTTTTCATATTGAGTAGGTATCGAAATCGTAAGTTAATTGCATGATGCACATAAAGAGTGAATGCACTTGATATACCAATTCAGCTATTGTGGATGTGCAAAACCTGGTCGTGTCGTGTTGTTATATGGGAACACACGATATTTTATATATAGAGTTAGTAACACTGGGAACTGTGGTGCCACACGTACATATGAACAAATTGTTTTGTAAAACTTAAACAATATGCACGAGGTCTCTGAATCAGAATCACTAAATGCATTCATATATTAACCGCATAAAGAAAGGAAAATTAGAAGTGCTCAAGTGCACATTGAAAAGTTACCGTAGAATAAGATATTGACTTGTGGTTTCTGCGGGTGAACAGGCATGTCGGTGAGAATTGGTTAGGGTGAGAATTTTTGAGACCATATTGTTAGGAAACCGGGCCCAGGACCGGGAGTCCTGGCCCAAGGTGGGCTCCTCATCCCAAACCCTAGCAGGGTCGTAGCCTATAAATAGGGGGTGCTATTCATTGTAAAGGATTGATCGTTTGATGAAAGAATAAAGAGAAGCAAGAAGTCCCCCTACATCTCTGTGTTCTATCTCTTATTCTGTTCTTGTTGTTCATGCATTGTTCTTACGATTCTATACATGTCTACGAGGTAATCGCTCGGACTGGACTCGCCAGCGACGGTTTCTCAACACGTTATCAGCACGATCGACTCTTCTCGCATCGAAAAGGTAACCGTCGATGAACGACACTCGTAGATTGAATCGTTTTTCTAGATTGCTTTCAATTCTGCAAATTTGACTTTCTAGATTGGTTTTCTACGGTGCAAATCCACTCTAATCTACCGCGAGCCGACTTGAAGTCGCCGGCCAAGCCGATCGGTGGATTGCATGAAAGAGTAGATGATGATTGTACCGTAGGTAGTATATGCAATCGCATGGAAGGCATCATGTGCACGGCACCGCCTGCAAGCGGCTGTCACTACCTCCGCGATACGTTACCGGTCGGCATAGTCCGCCATCACATCTCGCCACGGAGGCAATGACAGTGCCACGCCGCTAGCACGCGGCAAGCACGCACATGACGGCATGAAGCCGCGCCTCAGTTGCAATCTCGTACTATATTACATTACACATTGCATACATGAACAGTAACCTTGAAAAAAAAACCGGCTGCTGGCAATGAAGAGCCGCGCCCGGCCGTCCCATGAACTCCGGCCGCCGTAGCTGCCGCATGGGGGACCGCCAAACCCCGGCCGCTCGTAGCCGCCACGTCTCTTGGAGCACCGCCAGCTCCGCCTCCTGCATGAGGCTGCAAGTGCCGCCCGAAGCGTGCCCGCATGCACCGCCGGCTCCGCCTCCCTCAAGAGGCCGCACGGGAGCGCCACCGCCGCACGAAAACTGCTGCCGACCCCGCGCGTGGTTGCGCCATCTCCATCACGCCGACCTGCGAGCCGCCTGAAGCAGCACCAGAAATCGTCGCCCCGCACGGGCTCCGGCCACACACGCCCCGTGCTGCACCGCCGATGGTCGCCTTGCACGATGTGTGCATTATGCGCCGCCGCCCCGAAGCCGAAGCGGCTCCTCCGCCGCTCGAAGCGGCGTTCCGCCGCCGGCCCTCCACCCGCGCCGCCTTGAAGGCGATGTCGGCCACCATCGCCGCATCAGGCCCCCATGGAACCGCAACTGCCTCCCCGGCCCGCACGGGAGCGCCGCCGCGCTCCAAACCCGGCCGCCCGCATGCGTGCCACCGCCCCGAAAGAAGAACCCGAGCCGCCGCTTGGACCGACCTCGGGTCCTTTGGGCCGCCGCCGCCAGCACCTTGTGGCGCCGCGCGCCGGCAAGACCTTGCGGCGCCGCCGCCGAGCCACCGAGACGCAGCGCGCTTTGGGGACTCGGTGCTGGAAACCCTAGCACCGGTTCTCTGAGGCCACTGAAAACCTTAGCCCATTGAAAACTTCGGCCCATTGAAAACGGGGGGCCTGGTCGGTGAAAAGAAAAGAAACTTCGAATTTTGCAAAAACACCCTTCGAAATTCTGAAAATTGCGAGGATATTTGTGCGGGTGCGGATATTTTGCAAAAGGAACATTGAAGTGTTCATATTTATGCAGAAATTTTTGCGAACATGGAATTTTGCGAAAAACCCCTCGGGAATTATGAAAATTGCACGCAAATTCTCTCAGAACTGAGATTTCGCGTTTTAACCCATGAAACTTGCAGAATTCGCCGAAAATACTTTCTCTAGCAGAAAAGGACCTCGGGAATCCAAATTTTTGCGTATTTTTGAACTTTGAAGCATGTTTAACTTTGTTATTATTATTTCTATGCGATTTATTTACCGCATTTACTGTTTTGATTATCTGTGATTGTTTATATTGCTTTTAATCACTGAAAATAGCAGTAAATCTTGAAAAATGCATAGAAAAATATGGGAACACGAACCTGGAGTTCGAAGAGCATTGTGAGAATTTTGCAACCATTTTATGCAGATTACTAGAAGTAATCCTTTGGACTTTTTGCATGAATATAAATATGACTGGCATCACGAATCAGGAATTCGAAGAACTGACCCAGTATGGCCAGAATTTGTATAGAATTTATATCAGTCTCCAATTCTGTGGTAATACAACCACGGATGAGCAGAAGATCGAGAAAACTCTCTACCTTTCACCCAAACGCGGTGTAATCCGCACGCAACTATCGTCAAGACGGCGACATGAAGTATGCCGAATTAATTGACATCATGTAAGTTGCGGAAGCTCAAGGTGATGTTCTAGGAAAGAACTTCATCTTGCAGCCACCTAGTAGTAATGTTGGCCATGAAGCCACTACTAGCAGCTACAAGGTGATGAAGCCTCTCACAAATGAGAGGAGCAAGAAGGGCACAGAGGATCCACATCCATTAGCTGCACTTATGAATGTGAACAGCCCAGTAGCAGCCCCATCATCCCTCTTTTGGACATCGCAGCGACCACAGCCGTAGCTACCCAAGAGGAGAAGATCGCGCATGGAGCCGATTTAGGCAGAAGTTCCTGAATACTTCGCCTATTAGATCCAGTGCACGCATTGCACTCGGACCTTTTATAGAAACTTGCAGTTTGTAATTGAAGTAGAATTTTAAACTATTGAATAATGGTTGCAAGCTCTAGGAGAGCAAAGCATTAAATTCTTATTATGAGTCTGCAAGACTTATTTTCCGCTTTTATAATAGCAAGTTACGTTCGATATCCAAGTATTTTATTTATGTGTTGCTTGCTTTCGCTACATATTAATAAAGTACATTATATTAGAACGCGTGTAGCGCCTATGGAGGAAGTGTGCTTAGCATGTAGCGGCAACGAATACCATTCGAGAGAAATAGAAATTTTTCCATCGATCAAGAAGAATGTTGGTAGTCTTCTGACGATCGCGGCAATGATACTTGTATAATAGGCTCGGGAAGGGCCATAATTATACTCCCAACGGCACAACTTTGGTCATTGAAGAAGACTTGTTGTACCTGAATCGACTAGAACTCTCAAGGATATTTGCGCTAACAGTTTTCATGTAGAGATGAAGAAGAGTATGGTGCAGAATACTGCTCATTATAAAGCGTGAAGAAAGTAAAAATAGCATTAGAATGTCTTCCTTCATATGAAATTGGGCTATACTACATTAATATTAAGGCACTGCAGCCTATCTCGCCTTGAAAACCGTATTTAAAAGCTCAACTTTTCTATCTCGGCATGATAGATTGTGCCGTCTAAGTCTTAGGATGATGAGAGATATAATTAACAATTCACAGGGACATGATATGAATGTTAAGAATTTCTCGAATCAGGAAGATTTTGTGTGCCCCGCATGTGCCACCGAGAAATTAATTACTAGACCTTTTGCTCTGAAAGCGAAGGATGAAGTCCTTGCATTCCTGGACCGTATCCAGGGAGACCTTTTGCGGTCCTATATAGCCCCCGTAAGGGTCATTTTAGGTATTTATAGTGCTCATCAATGCTTCTTCAGAATAGTCGCACGTATGTTTATTGTCTACGAGAGATCATGCTTTTGTATAGCTAAATCTCGCAGATAATTAAATTAGAAACATTTTCCCTCATCATCATGAGAAGTCCACATGAATGGACAACGCTGGAGAACTTACTCCGAAAGCATTTGATGATTATTGCATGAAAATGGGAATTGAAAGTTGAGCATTCTGTACCGCATGTCCACACCCAGAATGGACTAATGAACTTTGAAGAATTGTAATTTACCAACTACATGTTGGGGACGTGCGATCCGCTCGCACATCTCTCATCAATTTTAGATGCCGACATAACATCCGTCCACCTATGCAATTAGCGCAAGGGTCAAGACTGAAAACTACTCATCTTCGCAGTTTGGTCGTAAGGTTTATGTACCTATACCATCACCGCATGACGCAATGGGTCTTCTCCGAAAGTCTGGGATATACATTGGTTATGAAACAACATCCATAATCAAGTGTTTGGACCCTATGACTGGAGATTTGCATAATGCCCGATTCGTTGATAGTATATCAGATGAGATTAGTTTCCCGTCATTAGGGAGGAAATCAACCCTTGATAATAATGTCGGAAATAATTGAAGTCTAGAAGACAATTGAAATCCGAAGATAATTAAAATCTATGCATATGACCCGCGCACTAGTGAAGCAAATAGAGAAGTCCGTAAGATAATTACATCCGTAAGATAATTGAATTGAAGTCTAGAAGACAATTGAAGTCCGAAGATAATAGATTTGCAAATATTAGCAAATTAACCGTCGACCACTTTAGTGATTTGAAGAGCGTGACCAAGTAGCATTTGCACATGCGCAATGGAGAGGGTTGAAATACTAATGAAGGTATCCCTAATCCCGCCCGAGGCCTCGAAAAGGGCGAGAACTCCGGTCCTCGATCCGAAGTAACCGGGACGCTGGTGGAAAAGGATAAGAAGGACTTGACACGGCCGATCACCGAAGTGCCCCGAACGAGAGGGAGCCAGTTGAGACTGGCACCGCATGGAACCTTCGTAAAAGGCGTGCAATTGAACATCCCCATGAAGGGAGACATCAGCATGGATGTGTGCGCACACATCGGAGCTGAAAAACTAAAGGGACTTGCCCCGCAATTGGAAGCAGCGGTGAGCAAGTAGAAGCATTAGAAGAATCGCCTCTTGAAGAAATAGCTATAAAATTTATGACCTCGGGAGAATCTTTGAATATGACAACAGCCAATGTCGACATATACTTTGCAAAGAAACTTGCCACAATCATCAATCTTGATTCAGAGCTCAGACGCTCGTTGAATGAAAGAAAAGATCGATTGAAAGAAGGCGAGAAACCGAATTATTCTCTCCGAATAAAAGAAGGGCGTTTGGGCACGTAAGCGTCGCGCCTCCTTGTGCACCCGTAGGGCATAAGTGGATATTTGTTCAAAAGAGAAATAAAAGAAGCAAGGCTCGTTGCATAAGGTTTCATTGAACATCCAGAGATGATTATGAAGAAACCTATTCCCGATCATGGGCGAACCCCTTTAGACATTTATCTCAATGGCAAGTGAACTTGAAGTTAGAATTGAAATTGATGGATGGGATACAAAGATACCTTTATGAAATATTAGATTCGGACATTTATATGAAGATACCGAATGTATCAACGTCCGAACCAAAACAGAGCAAATAGAAATGTGTACGAGATGAAACTCGTAAAGTCATCATGCAATTTAAGCAATCAGCGTAATGTAGTATAATCGCTTGAAGCGACTTTCTATGCATGAAAGGCTACACGAACAATGAGAATAATCTCTGTGTATTTATACGATGATCCCAGAATGGATTTGGTATAATCTCGGTGTATGAAGATGATCTGAATATCATCGAACCTCAAGGATATTAAGAAAGCAAGCTCTTACCGAGTCGAGTCCGAAATGAAAGGTTTGGGTAAAACCAAATATTGCTTAGGCTTGCAGCTTGAGCATGCCCTTGAAGGGATATTAGTACATCAGTCAACCTACACTCAGAAGGTGTTAGAAATGTTTGATTTTGGAAAGGCATACCCTTTGAAAGTGCCAATGGTCAGAATATATTTGCAACAAGACAAAGACCCGTACAGACTTAGAAAAGAGGGGGAGGAAGTCCTGGGACCGGAATTCCCATACTTAAGTGTGATAGAAACACTCATGTATTGAACAAACTGTAGTAGACCGGACATTGTATTTGCCGGGAACCTACTAGCAAGGTATAGTGCAGAACCTACCAAAGGCATTGGCAGGGAATGAAGGACATCTTCCGATACCTCTAAGGAAGCAAAGAACTTGGTCTGTTCTATAGAAAGAACCAAGACCTAACTATGAATGGCAATGCAGATGACGGCACTGTAGGACCCGTGATACACCAAATTGCAAACATGCTATGAATTCATATGTGGTGGAACTGCAATTCCATGAAAATCATCTAAGCAGAGTCTTGTATAGACTTCGACAAACCACTCAGAAATAATAGCATTGTATGAGGCCTCACGAGAATGTGCTTGGCTTCGGCGGATGATTCACCACATCCAGCAGTCGTGTGGATTGAATACCGCACAAACCCCCACTGTTATCTATGAAGATAATGCAGCTTGTGTTGCACAAATGCAGATGGGTTATATGAAGAATCCTCTCACAAAGCATATCAACCCCAAGTTCTTCTATGCTCATGAAATGCAAAAGATGAACGAAATTAAGGTACTGCATACTAAGTCATGTGAAAATCTTGCAGATTTGTTCACTAAGTCACTTCCAGCATCTAGCTTTGAAAGGTGCATATGTGAAAATTGGAATGATGAGACTTAGAGAAGTGCAGAATTCAGGGGGAGAATCTTCACAAACTCATTACTAAAGCTTGATCACGAAGATCGAGTACCCAAAAGGTAAATCCTGGAGATTAAATGAAATTGGGTGGATTGTACTCTTTTCCCTTGACGAGTTTTCTGAAGTTTCTGGCTAAGGTTTTAATGAGGCAATTCGTGCAAGATAGCGAAACATGATTAATGTACTCTTTCTCCAAATTTTTCCCACTGGTTTTTATGGAGTTTTGATGAGACATGGACATGAAGGATGAGTGCCCAAGGGAGTGTTAGAAGCGGGCCCGGGACCGGAGTCTGGCCCAAGGTGGGCTCCTCATCCCAAACCCTAGCAGGGTCGTAGCCTATAAATAGGGGGTGCTATTCATTGTAAAGGATTGATCGTTTGATGAAAGAATAAAGAGAAGCAAGAAGTCCCCCTACATCTCTGTGTTCTATCTCTTATTCTGTTCTTGTTGTTCATGCATTGTTCTTACGATTCTATACATGTCTACGAGGTAATCGCTCGGACTGGACTCGCCAGCGACGGTTTCTCAACACATATGAACATAAAACCCGAGGTTATGTGTCCCACAGCCATAAATTCTTCAACCATGGTAGTTTTATGAAATTTACTTACTCATAGTAAAAATTAAAATACTATTGTTTACTGTATGTAGTGCTACTGCTATATATATGACTTCTGGAAGTATGTTCATGCAAATTATTAGGTATTTAGCAAAAGGTTAGCATAAACCCCTGCTAAACGTAATCCGTTGCAAAATAGTTTTCAGTGAGATATGTGTAGAGTTGCCAGCAGAATGGCAACGAAGGAGACATACAGAGCCACTTTCGAACTTATACTTTGTTGATTAGACAGCCAATTTGATGAAAAATAGTTGAGCACGGAGACTAACTCAAAATACCAACTTTGGAGTACGACGATCGATAAGCAATTTTTTTACAAGAAATATACATGGTTAGCCATGCATCGAGCTCATAATTCGTTGAGGCGCTCCTCACACATCTACAAGTCATGCAGGTACGCGGTGCCACTGAGCCTATACTGCTATGGCCTCCGGGATACTACGCCATCCTACGCTGTCATCTTTCTGAATATAATTCCTTTGGTCACCTTCATTCTCTCCCTCATTTTAAGGTATAGCATTTCTTTGTCTTTCACATTCTAATTCAGACGTAGTTACTCTGAAAAAATCAATACACTTTGTGTTTCACAATCTAACCCCAAGACACACATTGTCGCCAAAAAAAGAAAGAAATGTTTCTATTTTCTTGCATTTCATCGACACATGCATGTGCTGATGTTTTAGAATGGAGACATTGCAAATTGGGAGCAAGGCAGGATCACTGAAGGTCGCAGGTGTTCTGCTCTCCTTTGGAGGCACAATGCTCATAAGCCTCTACAAGGGCAGGGCAGTGCATTTGTGGAATTCCATCCGGCAGCACCACAAGGAGGCACGAGTGGAGGTCGCAAGCAATCAGCTACGAGGGACAATCTTCTTGGCAGGCAGCAGCTTGACATTCGCTTGCTGGTACCTTATTCAGGTACTTCCTTGTTGTATCTCCATTATTTGTTGCCTTACTCTATGCAGTCCAGGTCTCTAAACATCGTTATGCCATTTAGGTGCCAAAAGTTGAAAGTAATCTGGGTATGCTCTGATGGAAACTATACAGTAGAGAATAATTTTCAGGTTTACAAACATAATAAGTGACAAATTGACATGTAAATGGCACAATTGCACTTATGATGCATTGCCAAGTCATTTTTTGTATTTCAGAATACCAATTATTGCGCTCTATATTTGTTTGATGGTTAATTAATGATTAATCACCAAACATTCTCCGACCTGTTATCGCAGTCAAAGGTTCTCAAAGTGTATCCATACAAATATTGGTCATCCATGGCGACATGCTTGGTTGGAGGATTTCAGACAGCACTTCTTGGCATAATATTGAGAAGAGACAAGGACGCTTGGAAGCTAGGGTGGGATCTACAGCTTGTGACAATTGTGTACTCTGTAAGTCGTCGCATCTTACCATCATAAGTAAAACTAAAGCTACAATTTGAGGTGCATTTAGAAGCTATAAAACTCGAGCTACGATATCGTTACAAATTAAGCCTTCAATTTGCTTCAGAATATTATGCTTCCACTTTTAGTTGTTGAATAGAATTTTGAAGCCACAAAATTGAAGAAATTGATAAACCAGGGGCTAATACTACTTAAGAACATTACGGAAACAAATTTGCACAAAATGCAATGTGACATTGATGTTCATTTTTCCTACCCTCGCCGTACGAGAGCTTTCATTAATCATTACAATTCGGAGAGATACAATCGCTAGGGAGGAAAGAGCAAAGAAAGCTGGGACTGTCAAGCCAACTAGTAGGTTCACTTTGCGCACAAGCAAACTCGGCACAAGCATGGCAGCCTGGCAGGCCCGTACGGCGAGGGTGTGCAGCATGATCAACAGTACAGGGTCCTCACTAATTAAGGGGCTCATTTCTAGCCTAACCTTGATTATTAGTTGGTTCATCCTGGTAGTAAAAGTTGTCTCCTCAAGTTTCTCTTTCTTCCTTTATTTTCTTTTGTTAATGCATAAACACGGCTACTTTTTTCTAGCTATCGTAAGCAAAATTACTTCTTTCCTACTTAATTCTCGTTCTGATGTTGGTGTCACTTATTATGAGTTTAAGGCCTCAAGCACATAATTTTTCCCTTCAAACTTGTGTTGTTGTCTTGTACTCTTGATCTTTATGTATCACCGTCATTAAGTTTTGGTGTTGCTTCACTTATTCGCCGCAATGGAGCATTTGTGTTGTGTCGAGGCCGCTGGGACCATACGTGCACGATTGCGGTCGCTCCTAGCCGTTGTTCTTAAAATTTTAATACTACTCCACTTATTATTGCAATTGTTTCTTGTATTTGTGCATATAAGTGGTGTTCTATTTTTTGACCATGTTTATTAGAAATTAACTTTGATAATAATATTGGTGATGTCACATACTCATATCGACAATTTTAATGTTGAACATGCTACCTTAATGGTAACACGGACAATATTGATGTTTATCTTTCTTATATACAGTGTCTGCCTGACGATAATTTTTAGCCAGGACCCTTAAAATACTGAAATCACTAAAAGACATAGCAAGCTCCCGGGCTTCAAAGGTTTACAAGTTGCTGCCATTCCGTCTCGACTAATACCAATTGTTGTGCAGGGGGCGCTTTCAACGGCAGGAAGATATAGCCTGAATTCGTGGGCTGTGGCCAAGCGAGGCCCGGCGTATCCTCCAATGTTCAGCCCATTAGCGTTGGTATTCACTGCTGTGTTGGACTCCATCTTCATGGGGGACGACATTACAGTAGGAAGGTCAGTAGCTTTCTCCCGATGATGTCTCTTTGGCAAAGTGGATTTAGTTAGTGAGGCGGGAGACATATGAGTTTTTTTATTATTATCGAACCGCTTTTAATTTATTTTTATTAATAACTGTTTGCCCAACTTATTTTCATATCTGATTCTTTTGCTATGCCAACACTCGTAACGTGACCAAACAACAATACGAGTGCCTCCCGTTTAGCCAAGTAGGGAAAACTCACTTTGCAGTACTCCAGAAATCACAAAAAATATTCATGGAAGCATTACATATAGTTTATGCACACTTTGCAAATATTTGGATGCAAAGTCATCCACAGTTTGCATCTGCATGTTGGAGGCGTATGGTTTTTTCCCATGATTTTTGGAATGAGACTACATAAAGCATATTTGGTAAAAGCGGATGGCTATTCATAGAGTGACTGAAATCACTTTCCTCAGGCCGTGGCCATGGGCGAAGATCTAACCATGCACTCTAATCACCCACTCATTTCTTATGTAAATACCCTTAAGAGAAAGATTGAAAAAAGAATTATTCTAACATAGAAAAAATAAATTTGGCGAACCTCTATAAAATACAAAGATAAAATAATATCTGACACGTACAAAACTACAGTAAGCTTAGGTGAGCTCCTGGGAATACAAAATCAAATATAACTAAAAATTACAGCAAAGCTTTACGAAAATTACATACTACTTAGCACTACAATTTTAGACTTAGTACTAAATTTCAGGCTACTTAAAATTAATAAAACTGTTGGTAAAATGGGGCACATGACCCCGCTCAAGAAAACATTTTCCTTAGCAAAATAGCACAGTCCTATATTATATCTAACAAAATCTCTCTTTATGTCGTTAATTCACATGCTAATTAAGATAGAGTGTGATTAATTTATGGCCACATGCAACAATTGATTGTTCAATTGTTCTTTTATTCGAAATGCGCAGTCTTCTCGGCACAATAATGGTGATTGCTGGGCTCTACCTTTTCCTCTGGGCTAAAGCAAAAGAAGTACCTGGGAAATAAACATAGCAGATGCTACCTTCTTGTAACTACAAAACTGTCAAAATTTTTATATGTCAACAATATGTAACTATTGGCAGGAGAAGTAGTGCACCACAAGGAATGCTACGCGAATTTATTTCTGGAGATACAAAAGAAAGCACGCAACCGTGCCAACGAAATATATAAGGGAATTGTGCATGGGAAAAAAAATACAATGAGAGATGTGCATGCGCTAGAAAACAAGACCGATGGGTCGGGTCACCGTCGTCCTCCTCCCTACTCGCCGCCTCTCCGCCGCATGGGAGCCCGCCGCCACCGCTGAACCGAGCCATCAAGCCGCCCCCGCCTCCTCAGAGCCGACGCTGCCGCGATCTGCACCGGCTTGCCACAGTCGAGAATATTGCCGCCGCCGCCTCCACGTTGATCCGAGCTGCTGCCATTAGCGTGCTCCGCCTCGATCAGGTCTCCACCGTGTCGCCGCCTCCGAGCCACTGCGCCCTCACCGCCAGCTCTCCACAACCGCCCTCGCTGTGGTGCTAGCTAGGGCTTGGGAGCCGTAGTACCGTGCATGTGGCTTTCGGATTGATCCAAATAAGATTCGAGTCAGGTGGGACCGCCCCAATCCTACAAAATGGCCCTTATGGATTTTTTTTTTTGCTTCCTGGGCCTTTTTCTTTCCTTACCACTCCTCTTTTTCTCCGGCAGCTTCTCCTCAATGGTTGCTCCTAGGGGCGCAAACGGAGCGGATACGGATGGATATCATTTATCCCATATCATTTTTCATATTTTTCTCGGATTCAGAATCGAACACGGACAGTGCCGGATACAAATACGAATGCAGATAGTCTCGGTCACGAATACGGAGCGAATACATGCTAAAGCGAATGCGGCTATGCTTCCTCTGATCCTCTCATAAACACATCCCTGAAGCCAAGCTCAAAGCCACAAATTTGTGCCGCATTTCCCCCATAGCCCGCATTATGATCAAGTCACCGTCAGGAACTCAGGATCAAGTAAACATAGCAAGAAAGAGAGAACGCCTGCTCACCACAGAGAAGCCTCGACGCACGGCTGGAGAAGAAGAGATCACGGTAGGAGGCGGTGGCCGCTCGGGGCAGGGTGATGTGAGCTAGCTCGCCTCTGGTACAGTGTGCAGTACTACAGTATGGTATGCTGCGACCTGCGAGTACAATTAGCTTTAGCTTAGCTCAGCCTCAGCCCGGCTAGATTGAGCAAGCGAGGAGAGGTAGTGACCTACTGACCTGGTGGTGAGTGGTGACCTGGTGTCACACTCACACCTACCTGACAACGGCGCAAGCGGCGCCGCGCGCAGCCTCGGCCGTAGCAAGTTGGGAGCCAAGACCAACAAAGAGCCATCACTCCCGCAGTCCCGCAGGCCAGCACTGTCTCCAGCAGAGCGGCGGCGACGAAGTGGCTACGGAGGGAGGGGGTCTCTGGGCTTCCACGGTTCCACCTGGGCAGCGGCGGCGAGGGAGGGGAAGGGAGGCGGCAGCGAGGGAGGGGAAGGGAGGCGGCGGCGGTGAGGGTTACAGTTAGTTAGGGGATTTGGGAAATTGGGAGAGCTGCGCGCGGGAGGGAGAGTGGCCAAGTGGGAGCCGGGAGGACTACTCTGCGACTGCGCGTGCGGGTCTGCGGGCGGGAGTGGGAAACTGGGAAATGGGAATAGGAAATATCGGATGAATGTTGTGGTTGTGGAGCCTTGTGTCAGTACTCAGTCAGTCAGTTGTTGACTTGTTGTGGCAGCCTCGGCCCTCGGGAAGTCTGGCGCTGGCCGAGCCGACGAGGTGCGCTAGAGCTCGGATAGTCATCCGGATAGTAAACCGGATAGATCCGATTCAATTTCCGGATAGTTTCGAATTTCCCCTCCCGAATCCGAATCTGGTCGAGGAAATCGAAACGAATCCGAATCCGGGAAAATATCCGGATATCCGAAAAAAACTCTGAATTTTGCCCACATTGATTCGTTCGTTCGGTCGGTCGGGAATTATCTGTTCCATTTGCGCTCCTAGTTGCTCCTACACGTGCTCGCCTCTGACGATCCTCCAAATATCCTAAGGAGGACCTCCTCCTTTAGAAAATTTGCGTTTAGGATATCCAAAGTTTCTTTATTATTATTATTACTTATTCATTTTGGCTTTACATTGTTTTTTCAATTGTTTTGAAAATTTGCAGAAGATTATGAAAAATTGATGAAAATTCATAGATTAATATTTACTACTCAAGTAAGTGTTCTACTGCTATCTTGTATTCTTGTCTATATGCTACAAGATGAAGTTTGATATTACCATATCGGGAAGTTAGACATCGGCCCTATTTCCGTACTAATATATCATCTTACATTTTCTCATTGGTACTACAAACAACACACGTGGGAGTTAAGGCAATCCGATTGTGTTGTATTTCCTCGAATTTGAACCTACAACGACTAACATGGGGCAAAGAATGAATGAGCTCCTCACTAAGGTTTTCACAGTGGAGGAGGTTAAAGAAGTGCTCAAAAGTATTGGCGACCTAAAGGCCCCAGGTCCGGGTGGCATGCCGGCAATTTTCAATAAGAAGTGTTAGGATATTGTAGGTGACCGAGTTGTACAAGAGGTGCTTCATATGCTGAATGGAGGAATTATGCCAACGGGGTGGAATAAAACAATTGTGGTTCTCATCCCGAAGGTGCCCAACCCAGAAAGGATCAAGGATCTACGACCCATAAGTTTGTGTAACGTCTTGTACAAGATCATATCAAAGATCCTTGCAAATCAGTTGAAGGTAGTGCTCCCTGATATTGTTGCTCCTAATCAGAGTCCTTTTGTTCCTGGAAGACTCATTACAGATAATGTTCTTTTGGCTTATAAATTCACCCATTTTCTACATAATAAAATATCTGAGGAGGTTGGATTTGCAGCTCTAAAACTTGATATGAGTAAAGCACATGACCGGGTGGAGTGGACCTTCTTAGAGAATATGGTGAACAAGATGGGGTTCAGTCCTTTATTTGTGACAAATGTCATGAAATGTGTGACAATAGTGGCTTATAGAGTCATGGTAAATGGTGACTTATCGGATGAAATTTTCCCGGAGAGAGGATTAAGACAGGGTTGCCCTTTATCTCCTTATTTGTTCCTTTTGTGTGTGGATGCTTTTTCTTCCTTATTACTAGAGGCGTGCACACTCTAAAGGCGAAGAGTGTGTTAGGATCACATACTCTAGTGTGTCAAGATCGATGAAGTAGGTCGTGGTTCATCTGCACATTTAGGATATGAACGCCCAAGGAGCGAGCTGAATTCAGGTCTTGAGTTAGCTAACAATATATATATATATATATATATATATATATATATATATATATATATATATATATATATATATATATATGAAAATGGTATGGTACTCACAGGAGGAGTATATACTCCCACCTCTCATATACCACTTAAATTGTATGATGTTGTATGATGATACATCTTTATCAATTTGAGTATACTCCAATAATGATTATAAGATACCCCAAAGTGAGTTCTACGAAAAAAAATCATTAAAGTCCATCTTTTGTAGCAAAATTTGTGTATATACTTCTTTTATATATGAAAAAGGGTATATAGCAAAAATAAAGGGTTCCAATGAAAAAATTTCAATCAAGTCGCATTGGAGTATCTTATAATTGGTATTTAAGTATACTAAAAATAATAAAAAAAGTATAATATATCCGTTTAAGTGGTATATTGAAAGTGGGAGTATGTACTCCCAAGAGTACAAAACGTGCGTCTTGTGTGTGTGTGTGCATATATATATATATATATATATATATATATATATATATATATATATATATATATATATATATATATCACATGTATATTATCAGCCACTACTTACAGACTTTATAGAGAAGAGTTAGAGAAATGAGTAATATGCACAACATATATCACATGTATACTAATGAAATCAGCATAAAGCTCACACTTTGAGCTCCAAATTTAATGCTTTACTAATATGTCAAGAACTATCTCAGGACAGCCAATTAACCTTTCAGTCAACAAAGGATCTTTTGATTAATAGTGCAAAAGAGACACTATCTTAGCATATTTAATTTTCGGCACACTAATTAATAAATAATTTCTATGTTAATTGTAGCTTTACACATTAGCCTAACCTTTATAAATCTGAAAAGTTAATTGCAGCTTTCAAAAGTAGAATACCATATAGGAACATACATGTCATGAACCAACATCAAACACAGAGAACCCACCCATATCATCCAACCATCACAGAACACCCACCATAGCCCACATCATTCATCACCCACATCACAGAGTAAGGGGAGGGAAAGGGATAGAGAGTAAAGGGGAGTAGTTACCCCAGTGCAAACGGCAAATCGACCACCGGTAGTAGCTCACCACATCCATCTCCTTCACGTTAGCAACAACAACCCACATCAGTAAATGTTGGTGATATGCCCTAGAGGCAATCATAGAGATGATTGTATCACGTCTATGTTTATGAGTTATTGAACAAATGTTATTCTGTTCCTTAAATGAATCATTGGTTATAAAGATTAACAAGTATGTGACTTGTTGGTGAAGCTCTTTAACTTATATGATGTTGTTCTAAATTGTATCCCTGGTCGGATGTCACTGGTTAGAACACCAGTGACTTTACGACCAGCACATGTATTGATTGATGACCATGTTTCACTGGTCATGGATATAGGGATATCGAATCAATAATGTAAACACATGTTAGAGAACATGGGGTTGGATAGACCCACCTTGAGACACTATTGAGATTGTTATGATTATATGTGTCATTAGTTGGTCTCAAGCAATGATGATGTATAATCCTCAGACCTGAGATCAACATGGTTCCCTACATGTGTAATAGCACTCTTAGGGGTTGCCAAACGCTACTCGTAACTAGGTAGTTATAAATGTAGCTTTCGGGTATGCTATGAAACATGCAGAGGGATATTACTAGTAGGATATGGGATTTGCCCCTCCTAACATAACAGGAGAGATATCTCTGCGCCCCTCGAAGTGGTCAGATAAAGAAAGTGCATGGCCATGCCACTGGTGGTCGAAGAGTTACACGATCGAGAAAGTATTGAACAGTCTATGGATGACATATATCTCAACTGGAATTCAAACTAGATGTTGTGAGGCAAAGGGAGAATACACGAGTAGGTCACTTAGTTTGATCAGTTATAGACTAGTCGTAGACTGGTCGAACGTAATCACAGAGTGGTCGAAACCTGGTCATAAAGAGTTACGAACTGGTCGAGACTGAATATGAACTGGCCGTACACAGTTACAAACTGGTCGTATAGAGATACGAGCTAGTCGTAGACTGGTTGTACTTAACTACTAACTGGTCATAAGGAGTTACGAACTAGCCGTACCTAAATACGGACTAGTCGTGATGAGATATGAGCTGGTCGTAGTGATGAGGACCTAGTCGTAGATCATATTGCATTAAGGTTCGTCCGATATAATTTGTGTGTATTCGGGAATCGTTATGTTCTGCTAGGAACCGCTAATGACTCATGGTTGGAAAAGGCTTCCGAGTCACAACCGACTACGTATAAACCTAATAAGTCACATACTTAACGGGTTGGAACAAAATGTGTTCAAATAGGATCCATCATGGGTACTATATAAGGAGATGCTTGAGGCTATTGGATATAGGCGAGAGACATGAGTTGTTCCACCGAAACCCTAGCCGCCATCTTCCCGAGAGAGCCCCACCGTGCGACTTGATGCTAGCACACCGCGTCCGGTTGTTGCTTCCCTGGACGTGTGGATACCATAGAGGCACTGTTGCGGTTGCTGTTGCGCTTGAGGACGATCCACGATCTTCACAAGGAACTTCAGAGGTTGCTGGAGGAGATGATCGACTCGCGAGGGCGCTGGACGATCGACTACGACCACTTCATCGACGCGCTCTTCGTTGGACTAGGCTATTCCGACACTTCTGCCGCTGCACTATGTGTCCGGTGGTAACGATCTGGGATCATCTACTTATTTGGCTTCTTGGTTTACGCGATAGAAATTTTGAATTATTGCTATCGTAGCCTACCCATATCCCTTCAGTGGTATCAGAGCCATCCTGCATAGTTTTTTTTTATCTAAATCGATCGCATATACTGGATATATAGCAGTAGCAGATTGGATCTATTACTGGTTTGGTCTGATAACCTAGATTGGTTTATATGGATGGAACGATCTAGGCACTAGTCGATAGGATCGATCAGTGTTCAGCGATAGTAGATGGGTTTTTCGAGGAGACACAAGTTAAGAGCACCAAATGATTTACTTGAGTTGTTTTCGACTGCCTTGCATAATACTCCTACCGGTCGGAATTCTGCCATGAGAGTATGTCGCAGTGTGTGGTCGTATCAAGACAGTGATCAGATTGGTTCGCAATAGGGTTAATATGATTCATCCGATGATTTCCAAGGCTCGATTACGTGAAAAAGATTCATGTCCCGAAATTTTTTTCGAGAGCGTTGCCCTCAACCAGCGAGGGGCGCTGCCCCTTCGAATCCCGCCCGCTAACCGGTTAGCGGGAGCATCGTGTTGGGTAATCGTACCACGTGTTATAGGTAGTATGTGTTCATGTCGCCCAATAGAATTAGATTGTATGCATAACTCGTTTTTACAAGGTTTGATGTGAATAGTATGGACCATTGTGTATGTGATGCATGAATGGATTTTCATGGCCTGCGTGTCATGCTGTGAGATAGCTATCGAGCTACATATTATTGTATAACGGTCTACGTACCGACATGTGATGCTTGATATTATCCTATGTAATTCATTATTAGCTTTTAGGAGTAAATGCTTAGTAGATGAATGCGGTCGGAGATGTCAAGCATGGTGGTCGAAGGACAGGAAGCATGATGATAGAGATCGTCATGTTAAGGGCCATACTATTTCACAGCTTAATATGATTATCTTTGAATGCTTGTGTTTATTCCTTATTATGCTATTTGATCATGTTTTATCATTAGATGTTTTGACATGATAGAATAGTATCCCTTAGGAAAAATTAAGTAAAATTGATGTCTTTCTAATTGCTACGCCTATCACGATTTTGATCGTTAATTGGCAGGCCTACCAAAGTAGGGTGCCATTAACTATCTTAATAAGATGGGTTGGGTGTCACACACCCACATGTATAGTGTTGGCTTAACTTAAATGGGCTATCAAAACGGTTTTGGGCATTGGGGCATAATGTTGGTCACTGGAGCATAGAGATGCGACCCAACAAACAAAAGTCATATGTGATATGATTGGCAAGATGTTGCCTACCTTAAATCATTAAGTTTCTAGTAGTGATGCCAAAGCTCACTAGGATTTAATGACTTTTGGATCTTAAACTCACTAAATGTGTTAAGAGGGAAACATGGTTTAGAACATTTAGTGGGAGTATCTTTTATTGACTGTTGATGATTGAGTTCGACCAAGTATGAACTGGTCGTATAGTGATACGACCAGGTTCAGACTAGTCGTAAGGAGATACGATCAGATGCGGACTAGTCGTATGGTGATACGAGCTAGTTGTGGACTGGTCGAATATGACCATCGACATGACTATCTAATAGAAGATCTTACATAAACATAGTGTTGAATGTTTGCATATATTTATGTTGTAGATCATGGCACCTACTACTTCTTCTGCACCTACCTTTAATTTTTGATCTATTCTTGAAAAGAAAAAGTTGAATGGTTCAAATTTCATTGACTGGTTTCGTAATCTGAGAATTGTTCTCAAACAAGAAAAGAAGGAATATATTTTAGAGGGTCTCTATCCCGAGGAACCGAGTGCCGATGCACCTCGTGCTGAAAAGAATGCTAATGAGAAGCATTGCAATGACGCAGTAGATGTGATGGAGGTGGGGTGTCTCGATCTTTCGATGAGATTGATAACTATCAATTTTGCTAGAGGTGACTCTCGCGATCCGACTACAACCGTACGACGACGCTTGCGCCTTAGCAATCGTTGAACCAACTCCGAGATGTTATTGACCTTGCTCGAAGCGCGATCAACCTGACCACGAAGGCCTATTCCTGCATGCAATCGAAGAACATGCAAGAACAAGATAAAACACAATCTAATGTATTGCAAATATTTATGAAATACTGATAAGGTGGGATTCCGAAGGCTGTCTTGACAGGTGGTCGTCCGACACAACTGAAGAATAGAAATTTGCACAATGGCTAAACCTTAACTCAATGAAATCCGAGAAAAACTAGAGGGGTGTGGCCTCCTTATATAGGGGAGAGGGAGCCACACATATCCAAGAGCTAAGGGGGTGGTACTATTCATAGGGTACTGTTCACATGAACAGTATGACCATGAATAGTACGGCCCAAAGGGTTTGGCCAAGGAGGTGGCTGGCCCAAATAGGTTACAAGGCCCAATTTGGCCCAAACAGGTGACGCATCACCTTTTTTGATGATTGCGATGTGCACATAAGGAATTTGAAGGTGTGGCTAGATTCATTGGAAAGAGGACGAGATAAGCTTTCAATCAAGTACTCGTGGACCTCAAACGGAGTGCGTATGTGAAAGTTATGCTTGTTTGAACTGTCTCCGGAGGCCGAACTGGATTCCAGAACGTATCCAATCTGAACTCTCGCTTGGCTTGGACATAAAGTGACGTGGTGCTGCACAAATATACATTTTCATTATTAGGTAGCATCATATAGTTCATATAATATAAATACACTTCTAAAAACGAGCTCACCTGATAATTTAAGTGAAGTGTACAAGCTCTTGTATTTGGAACAACAAGAATAACAAATTTGGTTATATCTATAGGGATCATGTCCTCATCACAATGTGCACTACCTAATGCTTGCTACTATGAACTCTGAGCTTCAGAAGCAATATGAGACCACAGATGCTTACAATATGATTGTGAGTCTGAAGGGTATATTTCAGGATCAAGCAAGGGCAGAGAGGTTTAATACCTCTAAGGCATTGTTTTCTTGTAGGCTGTCAGAAAGTAACCCGGTCAGTCCTCATGTGATTAAAATGATTGGTCTCATTGAGAGCTTGGAAAAGCTTAGTTTTTTCCTTAGCCAAGAGTTGGCTACTGATATGATTCTCTGTAGGACCGGGAAGGCGACTAGAGGGGGGTGAATAGGAGCACGCTCAATTTTTCACCTTGATTAGGTTCAACATAAATATCACTCCAATAGCTATAGAAGCTATGAAGATTAACATACAAGTACTACAGAGGACTTGTGTTGAACCCAAATCAAAACCCCAAACAAAAGACTAAAACTAGAGATCAAAAACTCTAATCCAGAGGGCCGGACTGACCTCAGGCACAAGTGCGGACTGACCTCAGGCAAAAGTGCAGACTAACCTCAGGCCGGACTGACCTCAGGCAAAAGTGCGGACTAACCTCAGGCACGATGAACAGCACAAACAGCCCAAAAACCAAAACTCAAATCGGTCTAACTTTTGATCCGTAGGGCCAAACTCCACGAAATTTGAACCACACCTTCTTAAAGATATTAGGAACCTATTCCAATCAAAGATCGTAGAGATCCATGCCAAAGTTCCTAACATTTTCAGTTTGAATGAAAAGTGCTCCAAAACCGAGTCAAAATCGAAATATGATCTAAAGACTTGCTCGTGAGTGATTGATGATCAAGATGATCCTAGATAGGTTCCCACATGTTACAGCAAGTTAGATCAACGCAAGAAACCAAGCAAAAACTCGCGGATCAATAAAAAACTCAAAATCACCAAATAGAGAGAAGGAAAGCAAATAGACTCATCTTGGAGGAATCAAACCTTGGATTGATTTGAGATTGTATAGAATTTAAAGCCACTCCAATCAGGAGGACAAGAGCTCAATCGATGAGCACTCACTCAACTCATCTCTCTAAAACCCAAAGCCTCTCCTTTCCTCTCTAAGCCCTAAGACAAACTAGGGTTTTCAAAATGAAGTACTTGGAGGCTGTTTGACAGCACCCCCTTCTATTTATAGTGAGGCCTAGCTTCTAAAAAAGTTAACCCTAATGGGCTCCCATTATGGTCCAACACAAACGGGACACATACGCACGTATTTTAAAGCGCCGCCTTCATCTCCACTTGACCTAAACCGCTTCACCATGAGTCGTCCTGCGCCGCGGTTTAGCCAAAGGTCACCAAGATGGTATTTGGTGAGATTACCAAAATACCCCTTCTCAATCCTTCTCCGAAGACCGAGTCCAATCCTGTTGAAGCAATCGCCTGCTTCACCACGTGTAGATTGATCAACGGCTCTCATCATGTCGGCAAGTCTCTCCCGTCCGGATCCCACCGGAACCACCAAGGCACTTGCACCAATCCCCGCGCCACTTGATCCAACCAGCTGCATCGAACTGCCCGTTCGATCATCCTCGTCTATTCTGCGTCACGCTTGAGTCACTTGACCTCACCTGGCATCCATGGTCGTTCTGGACCTCAGCTCTCCAAGCTTAGTCCCGATCCTCCTCGCTGTTGACCGTCGTTGACCTGCAAGCCACCTGCACAACAATAGACAGAAATCGTGTCCGAGAACAAGTTCTTCACAACTTAACCCACGTTAGCTCAAAACATGCAATATGCAACTCATATGCAAAGACAAACAAGGATATGACCTAACCCAAAAACAAATAGCAAAAAATATCAACAATCAGCATACAATCGGTCAGACCGCCATTCAATGGCCGGTTTGACCGGTGGCCGGTCTGACCGCTCCTTAAACGCCGGTCTGACCGCACTTGACCTGACAGCTTTTTAACCTTTGATGAAAACGCGTGAAACGACAAACCGAAAATGCCATTGCCAATTGTAATATCATCCTAAGATCATGAGCATATCCCCATGATATCTACAATCTCCCCCTTGATGAACACATTGGCAATTTCCCACAAATGCAAGTTTTGAGGTTTGAAAAGTAAAATACTCGACGTTTTCGCACAAAAACACAACTTGGTCCAAAAGCAAGAGAAAGCAATGGAAATAACTAAGCTGACTCCAGAATAGCATAGGCAAGTGAGATAAGGCAAAAGAAAGTACAAAATCTTCAATTTCCAGAGAAGTAACACAAATCTCACTTAAGGTCCATTTGAAAGAACAATTGTTCAATACGACCTTTGATCATTGTGAGTCTCCAAGAATTGCAATTCAAGTTCAGAAATGGCAATAAGACCACAAGAATGCAAATGAGATGCTCCCCCTCACTATGATCACCAATTTTCCATAAAATTTCACTTTCTCCCTATGTCTCCAAAAAGCTCTAAAACAACATTTTTACCAATCTCTCTCCTTTTGACAATGTATTCATCAAGGTGCATGGAAGAAGATAGAGAATGAATGAAATGGAATGGCTGTAATTTTTTTTATTTTTCATTTTTAGCAACAGGAGCTGTGAGGACCCCAATTTATTTGGTTTGTAACGCTTAACCAACCGCCTGGTCCAAGCATCACAAATCAAATAAACTGAGCCTCGAGATATGTATACTTCCCAGAAGCAGCATACACACCTCCCACAAAAGCATGCATCAACTCCATTCCAAACATAGAGTCCAAACATCACACTACCAAACGGAAGATAAATAAATAGAAGAGTTATTACAGACAAAGGCCGACAGGCCACAAGATACACAAATAAACGAGAACGACAGCGGAAGCAAAAGTGCCATAAGATGGCTATAAACAAAGCCAATCAGCGTGCCTTCAACCCACAAGGCATCTGACCGGACCGCCAAGTCTAGTCGTCCAACACGAAGCGGCAGCACAACTCACAAAAGTGAGGCCCTTGGGGCTCACCTTCTTCCTCTGCAACAAAAACATTAAGCAAAGCCAATGAGTACAAAGATTGTCTTTGTACTCGCAAGACTGACGTGTGAACTAGCAGACCTGTTCATATGCTACATGCAGGCTGATCTGGTGGAGGCCATATGTTTCATTTGCACAAAGCCAGATTTGTTTGCAATAATGTAATACAGTTTAAAGGCAAGTTTGAAATTCATTTTTAATATTGAAATAACAGTAAGGGTAATAATAACAAAAGAGAAAGATAAACAGCCTAGAGGTGACTATCCCAATAACCACCCCAACAATAGCACGAATCCCAGATTCGTACCACCCAGCAAGTTTTAATTTAAATGTTGTAGTCTAACTCTTGGAAGACCTTGCCAAGCGTGTCCATAACCTAGGACGAGGCTATTCGAATAGTTTTAACCCTGCAGGGGTGTACCAATGTACCCACACTTCAGACCGCCTTTAAGCCAAAGCACACTACCGAAGGTATGCCGGCACAGCTAAGTCCTACGAGACTTTTTCTAATATTGTGTATTAATTACGAGCCGCTCGTATGGATAGAAATCCATACGCTGACATGGTAAAGCCGAAAAGACAACTACCCACTCAGGATAAAGCTTTTCGGACAACTACCATGCTCCCAACACCATCCCTCCTGCGACCTCCTGCGACCCGGAACTAATACACGCCAAAGTACTAGGTCAAGAGAGGTCCCATACCCTCTAGTGTGGTTAGCACGCTAAAATGCTTGGTTTAGTGTAACAAGATGTTCGGTCCTTATTGACTCGGTACCTTTCGACCACACCCAACAGATCACACCAAAACTTACCATTGTGCCCAAGTCTAAATCATTTTTATTTTCGTTTTTAGTTTTTGCCATTAGACATAGCACAAGCTGGAACATAAGAACAATAATAATTTTATGTGATCAAGATCATCGACTAAGTCGATGATCGCCCAAATCTACCGGAAAACTAAGCATGGCTAAGCAACTGAACTCGTAATCTACTAAGTGATAAGAATTCATCCAACGAACTCTAATCACAGCAAATAACCTAGGCTCAGGTAGTAGAGATCAATATTTCACCTACAGGATATGCAGCTACGGTCTTAACTAATCGGTTTAACACAAATTAGGCAATGCATACATACAGTTGAAACAAAATATTAGACTTTAAAATACTAGGATAAACATGATCAAACTGCTTGCCTGGCTGCTGTTGCTCAGAATGCTCAACCTGTTGTAGAGGATCGCTCTCAGGGTTACCGCAAATGTCGAAGCCTAACGATTGAACAAATAGCAGCGAATAAGAACGAATAACACCGACAAAAATTCAAAATTTCGAAAGCAACCACAAATCTAATCACAGAAGCTAGATTAAAACAAAAAGGAATAACAAAGCTGCTACGGAGATGATTTAAATTAGACATGGTTTCATGATTGTTCTACCCAAACTTACTTACTTACCAAGCTATTCACATAATCAATCCTCTTACATGCTTTAACCTTTCGACAGACTTTGATGGTGATTGTGTGCACATCTATTAACTAAGCATCAAATTAACACATCTAAACAACTAGTTACTCTAAACAACCATCATTAGTGATAAGATCACTAAAACCTACAAGAAACTATTGAAACACTAACTAGTTAATTAGCCAACTATTAGATGCTAACAATTTTCTAATTAAGGTTGGGCTTTAATAAATTTAGCTACTACACACCTAAGCAACATACCAACATATTGCAAGGTTATCAAAATTCAGCGTGCTACTACACCAAATCTTACTACACTAATAAATCAACAGTACAGAGACAATCAACATGATCATCTAACTATCCCTTTGATCAATCATGACAACAAGAGCCTTGAAACTTAAAGGTGCTAACTAAATGATTTCATGCTAACCACTACAACAAAAGGGAGTCATCCAGCACTTAACAAGAATCCAAAGCATAAGCATGAAACTAAAATCTAGTTACTGACAACAGAAACGACAATAGGAACCAATTACAGAGACCAACACTAAAATACTTTCAAACTTCCATTACCAATTTTGATCATGCAATGAGAGTGAACTAATGAACATTCATAAGCATGATTAGCATCTAACTACAAAGCTTAAGGGAGGTGGGCCCCACTGTCAGCCACAACAACAACAGGGAGCTCAAGGAAGAACAGGGGAGGCTCGGGCCGATTTGGGGCGGTGGTGGTCGCCGGCGGTGGAGTGGTGCCGCGGCGAAGGTGAGCTCAAAAATGGGTTACCCAGAGTGAATGGAAGCTAGGGGTGGCGATGGTGTGGCTTGGCGGCACTGGCGGCGGCGGCACTGCGGCGGCTGGCGTGGAGGTGATAAGGGCGATGGTGCGAGAGAGGAAGACGATGAAAACTAGTGCGCGCATGAGCTTCGTGAGGCTCCGAGAACTCACCGGGTAATTGCCGATGATGGAGGGTAGTCGGAGTGGCCCGGCGGCGAGCTGCGGCGGCGCAAGGCGGTCAACGGCGGCGAGGAGCCCGAGGTGAACGAGGGCGTGTGAGTGAGAGGAGAAGGAAGGTGGAGTCGAGCGATGCTCACCGAGCGAAGAATCGAGCTGGAGCTCACCGAGAAGACGCGCGCGAAAAAGCGGTTTCGGCCGGACTTGGAGAAGAAGGGCGGCGCGCTCCACGATGACGAGACTCCGAATTCCTAGAGGGTTAGTTTCCACGGATGCTAGGCACACCGTGGCGCTTCTCGGCGATGACCGAGATCACCGGAGCGGCAAACGCTGGAAGCGGCGGCGACGCTCGGCTCTCGAGCTTCGGTGGAGAAGAAAGGCAGTGGAGAAGAAAACGAGGTAGGGAAGGCCCTCGGTGGCTTTTGTAGGAGCAGGCGGAGGCAGCGAGGTGAGGCGATGGGCGGTGAAAAGACCGGTGAGCCGCGGCGGCAAAGACGCATGCGCGACGGCCGGCGAGCGCGCGGCGGCGGTGCGCGAGAGAGCTGGCTCAGCGACGTGGCGGGGAAGACCTGCAGGTAGGACCGCTCTGTCAGCGAGAGAGAAGGGGGGTGGCTCGAGTCGGAGTCTGGTGCGGTGTGACGAGTGGGTTTAACTCGATCAAGATCATATCGACCGTTGGATCTTACGGACGATCGAGATCCGATAGAGCAATAGAACGATCAGATATCATAACGTGGACCGTGCGATCGCATCGGACGGTCACGCAGCGAAAAGACTCGGGCGACGCAGCGAGTTGGTGCGATCAAGCCGAGTGGCGCGGTCGGAACTTAAGTCGGGCTCGGGTTCGAGCCCGATGAACAGTGAATACTGATTTGGAGTTTTAAAAGGCTGAGAGAGTTTAGAGAATTTTTAGAGGTAGTTCCCGAGCTTAAAAAATTTCGAAATTTTTATGGTAGCTACTTTGGATAGAGAAAAACATTGCATAAATTTTCCAGAACTTTTTATGCACTGCATTGTTCTGAAGAAAATTCACAAGCTCCTGCTCTAGGGGTTTGACCAGATTTTGGAATGGTTTGACTTGGTTATTTGAAATAGCAAACAAAATCTAAAAATTGTGAAATAATTCAGGGAGGTAGATAGGATGATCAAGATGATAGGAAAATTATTTGCAGAGGATGATCGCAAGTTTGAAGGCTAGGAATTTGCTGACAACAATTTCCAATCACAAGAATTAAATTCTAAAAATTGGAAATTGCTAGGAAAATTTGGAAAACTACCAAATGATTTGATGAGACAGCAAAAGTTTTTATTTCTCCTCAAAATTTTACATTTGAAACATAAACCCTAACTTAGGGCTGTTATAAATCTCCCCCCTTACAGGAATCTCGCCCGAGATTCTGATCACCGGGAGAAGAAGGACGGGTAATCTGCTCGGAGACGATCTTCCCGCTCCCAAGTGGCTTCCTCCTCGGAGTGGTTCGACCACTGAACTTTGAGGAACTTGATCACACGGTTCCTCGTTCTGCGTTCAGCTTCTTCGAGGATACGAACGGGATGCTCACGATAAGACAGATCTTCTTGCACATCGATATTTTCCAATGGCGTTTCCTCCACAGGAACACGAAGACACTTCTTCAATTGTGATACATGGAAAACATCATGCACCCCCTCAAGTGTAGCTGGCAATTCTAACTTGTATGCAACAGCTCCCACTTTCTTGATGATGCGATACGGTCCGACATATCGAGGAGCCAGTTTGCCCTTGACACCGAAACGACGATGACCCTTCAAAGGTGAGACTTTGAGATACACAAAGTCATTGGGCTTGAAACTCAACTCACGGCGACGCCGGTCTGCATAGCTCTTCTGCCTGGACTGAGCTACGCGCAAGTGCTCACGAATCAACTGCACTTGACTTTCAGCTTCATTGATGGATTCTGGGCCAAAGAACTGTCTCTCCCCAGTTTCTGACCAGTTCAATGGTGTTCTGCATCGCCTCCCATACAAAGCCTCAAATGGTGCCATACTGAGACTTGTCTGGTAGCTGTTGTTATAGGAGAATTCTGCAAGCGGCAAACTCTTCTCCCAGTTCTTCCCATAGGAAAGAACACAAGCACGGAGCATATCTTCCAGCACCTGATTGACGCGCTCCGTCTGACCATCGGTCTGAGGATGATAGGCTGTGCTGAAAGTAAGACGGGTCCCCATGGCCTCCTGCAGACTATGCCAAAAACGCGAGGTAAACAGCGCCCCACGGTCAGACACAATCGTCTTGGGCACACCATGCAAGCTTACAATCCTTGATACATAGAGCTCGGCTAGAGGTTCCACACGGAGCTGACTCTTGACCGGAAGGAAATGCGCCACTTTAGTTAGCCTGTCAATGACAACCCAAATGGCGTCATTTCCCTTGGATGAACGGGGCAATCCAGTGATGAAATCCATGCCCACGGAATCCCACTTCCACTCTGGTATAGGCAAGGGCTGGAGAAGGCCTGCTGGACGCTGATGCTCGGCCTTCACGCGACAACATATGTCGCACCTGGCAACGAACCCGGCAATCTCGCGCTTCATGCGAGTCCACCAGAATCTCTGTCGCAGATCTTGGTACATTTTGGTGGCCCCGGGATGGATAGACAAGGGGGAATCATGGGCTTCCTAGAGAATCAAATCCCGTAATTCCGGAACCTTTGGAACCACGAGGCGCTGCCCAAACCACACAACACCATGCTCATCTTCTGAAAAACACCTGGCTATCCCATCCTTGACATTCTGCTTGATCTGGTTCACCCCGTCATCTGACTGCTGTGCTGCCTTGACTTGATCCACCAAGGTGGGTTGCACAACCAAGGCAGCAAGGGAACCATGCTCAACCAATCCCAAGTTGAGACGCTGAAATTCTGCAAGAAGTGTAGGTTGCTGCTCTTGGATCATCAGAGTATTGCAATACACTTTTCGGCTAAGTGCATCAGCAACCACATTGGCTTTGCCAGGATGATACTGAATACTCATGTCATAATCTTTGATCAATTCCAGCCATCTCCTCTGCTTGAGGTTCAGATCTGGCTGGGTGAACAAGTATTTCAAGCTCTTGTGATCGGAATACACCTCACAGCGGTTTCCGATCAAATAATGCCGCCAAATCTTGAGTGCATGAACCACTGCAGCAAGCTCTAAATCATGGGTGGGATAATTGAGCTCATGAGGTCTCAATTGCCTGGATGCATAGGCAACTGCCTTGCCTTCCTGTATAAGAACACATCCAAGTCCCTGACGAGAGGCATCGCAATAAATATCGAAGCTCTTGTGGATATCAGGAAGAGTAAGGACTGGAGCTGAAGTCAATCACTGTTTGAGCTCCTGAAAGCTCTCATCACAAGCAGAGGACCACACAAACTTCTTGTCCTTCTTGAGCAATTCAGTCATTGGTTTTGCGATCTTGGAGAAATTCTCGATAAAGCGGCGGTAGTAGCCCGCTAAACCGAGGAAACTCCGCACATCTGTAACTGACTTGGGCCGACCCCAAGATAGAACATCGCTGACCTTGCTGGGATCCACAGCTACGCCTCCAGCTGAAAGAACATGGCCCAAGAATGCCACTTCCTTCAACCAGAACTCGCATTTGCTAAACTTTGCATATAGCTGGTGTTCCCGCAATTTGCCCAAAACAATCTTCAGATGCTCAGCATGCTCTGCTTCAGTCTTGGAATAGATAAGAATATCATCAATAAACACCACCACGAACTTATCCAAATATTCTATGAATACCGAGTTCATGAGGTTCATGAAATAAGTCGGAGCATTGGTTGTCGAAAGACATGACGGTATACTCGTAAAGACCATAACGAGTAGTGAAAGCCGTCTTCTAATATCCTCGATCCGATCCCGACTGATGATACCCCAATCTCAAATCAATCTTTGAGAACACCGAGCCCTGATAACCGGTCGAACAAATCATCAATGCGGGCGAGGATATTTGTTCTTCACCGTCACCTCATTGAGAGGACGGTAATCAACACACATGCGCAAAGTCTTGTCCTTCTTCTTCACAAAGATCACTGGACAACCCCAAGGAGATGAACTGGGACGGATGAAACCCTTTGCCTGAAGCTCACCAAGCTGCTTCTTCAATTCTTCTAACTCATTGGGAGGCATGCGATACGGCGCCTTCGAGGTAGGGGCAGTACCGGGAAGCAACTCAATGACAAACTCCAGATCTCGAACCGGAGGCATCCCAAGTAAATCATCAGGAAAAATATCCTTAAAATTACAGACGGTGGGAACCTCCTGAATATTCAAAGCTGGCTTTGCTACAAGTGCACAAAGGTGTGACCCTTGCAACATGGGGAAAAGCCAACCTGCTCACCATAACGGTTGGTAAGAAAACCATCTTCTTGGCGCAATCGATCGTCCCAAGTGTTGGGACAACCAATCCATGCCAAGAATCACATCCGCACTCATCGAATCGAAAGCGTAATAAGATTTGCCAAAAATCCCACTCCTTTGACTACGATAGGAACATCCCGACATCGTAAATCGCTCTCATTTCGACCGGAGAGCGGATGAGCAAAGTAATCCCAAAGGAACACATGAAGACCACTAGCAGCAGCAAATGATCTTGAAATAAAAGAATGCGATGCTCCGTAATCAAATAATACCGCAGCAGGACGATAATTGACAAGAAGTGTACCCATCACGACATCCGCGCCCCCGAGCCTCCTCACCGAAAGGTGGTTGACCCGACCACGCCGCACTCGGGCTTCGGATCATCTTCGGTCGTGGGTGACCACCGCGCCGCGCCCTCCATTAGGGCGAGGGCTGCTCCAACACTCGAGGGTAGGCATTCGCATAATGGCCCTTGTTGTGGCAAATAAAACAAGTAATCTCGGCCGCCGGATTGCGGAGACCGCTTCGGATCGCAGCGCACGTGGTGAAACACGCTGCGCGGACGAGGAGCCGGTGCGATGGCCTCGGTCTTTGGTGGAGCAAAAGAACGGGCCCTGCATCGCCCACCGAGGACGAATGAGACTGGTGTGAGCAGACTGATGCGCCTCCCACTTGCGCTTGCGGGACTCACCCAACGCCTTAGCCTTATGCCCAGCAACAATGGCCTTATCTACCAAGGCCTGAAAGTCAGAGAAGTCCACAATAGATAGCTTGTCCTGCAGCTCCTCGGACAAGCCATCCATAAACTTCTCCTGCTTGGCCTCATCAGAGGCCACCTCACCCGGAGCATAACGAGCCAAGTGATTAAACTCGTATAAATACTCCGTCACAGATTTGCGCCCTTGTTTGAGCGCGAGGAATTCTTTCTTCTTCAGCTTCATCAGGCCATCTGGGATGTGGGCCCGACGAAAGGCTGACCTGAACTCCTCCCACGCGACCACATGGCCCGCGGGCTGCATGGCGAGATAATTCTCCCACCATGAGAGTGTCGCGCCCTCAAGCTGGTGGGACGCGAAGAGTGCCTTATCTGTGCTCGGCATCGAGCTATGTTGAGCTTTCGCTCAACCATGCGCAGCCAATCATCCGCGTCGAGAGGGTCCTCAGAGCGGGAGAAAGTCGGCGGCTGCGTACGGAGGAACTCTGCAAGTCCCCCGCGAGTCTGGTGGCCGCCACCACCGGCAGGAGTGGAGGTATTCCTAGCAATAACCTCCAAAATGCGCGTCTGGTCCATGCGGTTTCGCTGATCCGAGCGAGAACCTCACCATGGTCGGAGGAGGGGGAAGCTCCTCATCATGACCACCACGACCGCCACGCTTCTCCCACCATCCTGTTTCACTAAAACAAGTTAGCAAGAAAGCCCAAAATTCACCAAAACAGCCCCAAAACAAACACATCACAGGTAAAGTCCAAACAAAGAAAAATCAAACACATAACTACTCACTTTACATCTTACCTATTATCCCCACAAGTTTTAGTTGGATTAAACTTCATGGTTCTCCCAAAACTAATTTAACCGGCGCATAACTATCCTTTGAAAGGAAAGAAAGAAACCAAGTTTTTAAACTCAAATTAGAGTAAGATGAGAGTAGAAGGCTAAGATAGATAAGGAGTAAAACCTGAGAATTTGCCTAGGTTTTTATAAACCTTTTTATAATTTGAAAATAAGCTTTTCCAAACTATCCTAAGGACGACTATGCTTGGGTTGCTACGGTCAGAATGGCTCTGATACCAACTTTGTGAGGACCCCAATTTATTTGGTTTGTAACGCTTAACCAACCGCCTGGTCCTAGCATCACAAATCAAATAAACTGAGCCTCGAGATATGTATACTTCCCAGAAGCAGTATACACACCTCCCACAAAAGCATGCATCAACTCCATTCCAAACATAGAGTCCAAACATCACACTACCAAACGGAAGATAAACAAATAGAAGAGTTATTACAGACAAAGGCCGACAGGCCACAAGATACACAAATAAACGAGAACGACAGCAGAAGCAAAAGTGCCATAAGATGGCTATAAACAAAGCCAATCAGCGTGCCTTCAACCCACAAGGCATCTGACCGGACCGCCAAGTCTAGTCGTCCAACACGGCGGCAAAGACAACTCACAAAAGTGAGGCCCTTGGGGCTCACCTTCTTCCTCTGCAACAAAACATTAAGCAAAGCCAATGAGTACAAAGATTGTCTTTGTACTCGCAAGACCGACGTGAACTAGCGCACTGCTCATATGCTACATGCAGCCGATCCGTGGAGGCCATATGTTTCATTTGCACAAAGCCAGATTTGTTTGTAATAATGTAATACAGTTTAAAGGCAAGTTTGAAATTCATTTTTAATATTGAAATAACAGTAAGGGTAATAATAACAAAAGAGAAAGATAAACAGCCTAGAGGTGACTATCCCAATAACCACCCCAACAATAGCACAAATCCCAGATTCGTACCAGCCAGCAAGTTTTAATTTAAATGTTGTAGTCTAACTCTTGGAAGACCTTGCCAAGCGTGTCCATAACCTAGGACGAGGCTATTCGAATAGTTTTAACCCTGCAGGGGTGTACCAATGTACCCACACTTCAGACCGCCTTTAAGCCAAAGCACACTACCGAAGGTATGCCGGCACAGCTAAGTCCTACGAGACTTTTTCCAATATTGTGTATTAATTACGAGCCGCTCGTATGGATAGAAATCCATACGCTGACATGGTAAAGCCGAAAAGACAACTACCCACTCAGGATAAAGCTTTTCGGACAACTACCATGCTCCCAACACCATCCCTCCTGCGACCTCCTGCGACCCGGAACTAATACACGCCAAAGTACTAGGTCAAGAGAGGTCCCATACCCTCTAGTGTGGTTAGCACGCTAAAATGCTTGGTTTAGTGTAACAAGATGTTCGGTCCTTGTTGACTCGGGCACCTTTCTAGTCACACCCAACAGATCACACCAAAACTTACCATTGTGCCCAAGTCTAAATCGTTTTTATTTTCGTTTTTAGTTTTTGCCATTAGACATAGCACAAGCTGGAACATAAGAACAATAATAATTTTATGTGATCAAGATCATCGACTAAGTCGATGATCGCCCAAATCTACCGGAAAACTAAGCATGGCTAAGCAACTGAACTCGTAATCTACTAAGTGATAAGAATTCATCCAACGAACTCTAATCACAGCAAATAACCTAGGCTCAGGTAGTAGAGATTAATATTTCACCTACAGGATATGCAGCTATGGTCTTAACTAATCGGTTTAACACAAATTAGGCAATGCATACATACAGTTGAAACAAAATATTAGACTTTAAAATATTGGGATAAACATGATCAAACTGCTTGTTCGCCGCCGTTGCTCGTAATGCTCAACTTTGTTGTAGAGGATCGCTCTCGGGGTTACCGCAAATGTCGGCTTCAACGATTGAACAAATAGCAGCGAATAAGAACGAATAACACCGACAAAAATTCAAAATTTCGAAAGCAACCACAAATCTAATCACAGAAGCTAGATCAAAACAAAAAGGAATAACAAAGCTGCTACGGAGATGATTTAAATTAGACATGGTTTCATGATTGTTCTACCCAAACTTACTTACTTACCAAGCTATTCACATAATCAATCCTCTTACATGCTTTAACCTTTCGACAGACTTTGATGGTGATTGTGTGCACATCTATTAACTAAGCATCAAATTAACACATCTAAACAACTAGTTACTCTAAACAACCATCATTAGTGATAAGATCACTAAAACCTACAAGAAACTATTGAAACACTAACTAGTTAATTAGCCAACTATTAGATGCTAACAATTTTCTAATTAAGGTTGGGCTTTAATAAAATTTAGCTACTACACACCTAAGCAACATACCAACATATTGCAAGGTTATCAAAATTCAGCGTGCTACTACACCAAATCTTACTACACTGATAAATCAACAATGAGAGACAATCAACATGATCATCTAATTATCCCTTTAATCAATCATGACAACAAGAGCCTTGAAACTTAAAGGTGCTAACTAAATGATTTCATGCTAACCACTACAACAAAAGGAATCATCCAGCACTTAACAAGAATCCAAAGCATAAGTATGAAACTAAAATCTAGTTACTGACAACAGAAACGACAACAGGAACCAATTACAGAGACCAACACTAAAATACTTTCAAACTTCCATTACCAATTTTGATCATGCAATGAGAGTGAACTAATGAACATTCATAAGCATGATTAGCAGCTAACTACAAAGCTTATGGAGGTGGGCCCCATCACGACAACAAAGAACAGGAGCTCAAGGAAGAACAGGAGGCTCGGGCCGATTTGGGCGTGTGGTGGTCGCCAGTGGAGTGGTGGTGCGGCGAAGGTGAGCTCAAAAATGGGTTACCAGTGAATGGAAGCTAGGGGTGGCAGTGGTGTGGCTTGAGCGGCACCGTGGCGGCGCGGCGACAGCTCGCGGCGGCCGGCCGTGGAGGTGATAAGGGGCGACGGCGCCAGAGAGGAAGACGATGAAAACTAGTGCGCGCATGAGCTTCAGTGAGGCTCCAGGAACTCACCGGGGTAATTGCCGATGACGGAGGGTAGTCGGAGTGGCCCGGCGACGAGAGCCTGCGGCGGCGCAAGGCGGTCAACGACGACAGGAGCCTGAGGTGAACGAGAGGACGTGTGAGTGAGCGGAGAAGGAAGGTGGAGTCCAGGCGATGCTCACCGAGCGAAGAATCGAGCTGGAGCTCACCGGAGAAGACGCGGCGGCGGAAAAGGCGGTTTCGGTGGACTTGGAGAAGAAGAGCGCGCGCTCCACGAAGGACGGAGACTCAAATTCCTAGGGGTTAGTTTCCACGGGATGCTATCGGCGATGACCGGAGATCACCGGAGCGGCCGAAACGCTCGGAAGCGGCGCGGCGACGCTCTCGGCTCTCAGAGCTCGGTGGAGAAGAAAGGCAGTGGAGAAGAAAACGAGGTAGGGAAGGCCCTCGGTGGCTTTTGTAGGAGCGAGCGAGGCGTGAGGTGAGGCGTGGGCGGTGAAAGACCGTGAGCGCGCCGGCAAAGACGCATGCGCGCGGCGGCCGGCGAGCGCCAGCGGCGAAGCGGCGCGCGAGAGAGCGGCGCTCACGACGTGGCGGGAAGACTTGCAGTGGGACCGCTCACAGCGAGAGAGAGGGGGCGGCTCGAGTCGGAGTCTGGTGCGGTGCGACGAGTGGGTTTAACTCGATCAAGATCATATCGACCGCTGATCTTACACGACGATCGAGATCTGATAGAGCAATAGGACAGTCCGATTGTATACGCAAACGTGGACCGTGCGATCTGCATCGGACGGTCACGAGCGAAAAGACTCGGGCGACGCAGCGAGTTGGTGCGATCAAGCCGAGTGGCGCGGTCGGAACTTAAGTCGGGCTCGGTTCGAGCCCGATGAACAGTGAATACTGATTTGGAGTTTTAAAAGGCTGAGAGAGTTTAGAGAATTTTTAGAGGTAGTTCCCGACCTCCAAAAATTCCGAAATTTTTATGGTAGCTACTTTGGATAGAGAACAACATTGCATAAATTTTCCAGAACTTTTTATGCACTGCATTGTTCTGAAGAAAATTCACAAGCTCCTGCTCTAGGGGTTTGACCAGATTTTGGAATGGTTTGACTTGGTTATTTGAAATAGCAAACAAAATCTAAAAATTGTGAAATAATTCAGGGAGGTAGATAGGATGATCAAGATGATAGGAAAATTATTTGTAGAGGATGATCACAAGTTTGAAGGCTATGAATTTGCTGACAACAATTTCCAATCACAAGAATTAAATTCTAAAAATTGGAAATTGCTAGGAAAATTTGGAAAACTACCAAATGATTTGATGAGACAGCAAAAGTTTTTATTTCTCCTCAAAATTTTACATTTGAAACATAAACCCTAACTTAGGGCTGTTACAGGAGCCATGAAGATTATTCAAGAAGACTGTACAAGTATTACACCAAGCCATATTATGTGAAGATCCTAGTTTCTATCATGGCAATACATATACAGCAAAGTTAAGGCCAAAATAGCAATAATATGAAATTAAGTGAATTGGTAGCATGACAAGGTGCTCAAGATTATAGTTTAACTAAAGGTATCCAAAAATGAGTCAAGCCATGTCTATAAGCAAAATGGAGGCCAGAAGCTAGAAAATGAATCAATTTTGAGCGTTATGAGTTCAATTATGAATCAAATTGTTTAAGATTTTGGAATTTAGCACATTTAGCACTTTGCTAAAAAAATTTAGGTTTTATCTTAGTAAAGCAAGTCCTGGACTAGGAGCCATCCACAAGTACCTCCTAAGCTTCAACCAATTGACAATTTGCTTTCTTAGCATTGTGCTAGATCTCAAGCCTTGCCGCAACCATCCCAAGCAAGAAGCTTAAAAGAGTGATATAGGTTATCCAAAACTCCCCCTGAGTTCATGCCTTAGTGCAATGGCAAGCCGTCTCAAGAGAAAGAATTAGTGAGATCAGTTTTTTCGCATAGAAAAGCTCATTTTTCATTTGCTTGACTTAAGAACTATCATAGCTCAATTTAAAACTAAAAAAAAGTTCAAGACTCAATTTAGCCTATATGACATGGCGTGAATCATAAGAGGATCACTATGGAAAAACTAGTCATAAGATCCAAGAAGTCATGCTTTGTTTCAATTATCTCACAGATAATAAAGCTAGCATGGCAAAAGCTAAGCTATACAAGAAAAGCCATAAAAGAAGTCTAGCAAACTAGCACAAGACATGGCAAGGTATAAAGTATGAAATCATGTCATACAAGGATAATAATCAAAGCTCCATGAATTTATATTACAATGCAAGTTGTTGATTTAAAAATGCATTATGATACAATGAATGCAAAAGAGCAAACTCCACCTCAAAACAGGCCAAGAGGACTAATGTGAGGACCCCAATTTATTAGGCTTGTAATGCTTAACCAACCACCTGGTCCTAGCATCACAAATCAAATAAATTGATCCTCGAGATATGTATACTTCCCAGAAAGCAGTATACACACCCCGTTACAAAATTAGACATCAACTCCATTCCAAACATAGAGTCCAAACACCACACTACCAAACGGAAGATAAACAAATAGAAGAGTTATTACAGACAAGGGCCGACAGGCCAAGATACAAAAATAAACAAGAACGACAGCGGAAGCAAAAGTGCCATAAGATGGCTATAAACAAAGCCAATCAGCGTGCCTCCAACCCACAAGGCATCTGACCGGACCGCCAAGTCTAGTCGTCCACGAAACGGCAACACAGCTCACAGAAGTGAGGCCCTTGGGGCTCACCTTCTTCCTCTGCAACAAAAACATTAAGCAAAGCACCTGAGTACAAAGATTGTCTTTGTACCCGCAAGACTGACGTGTGAACTAACAGACCTGTTCATATGCTACATGCAGGCTTATTTAGTGGAGGCCATATGTTTCATTTGCATAAAGCCGATTTTCATTTGCAATAAGGTAATACAGTTTTAAAGGCAAGTTTGCAATTCATTTTTAAGATTGAAATAACAGTAAAGATAATAATAACAAAAACGAAAGATAAACAACCTAGAAGTGACTATCCCGATAGTCACCACAACAATAGCACGAATCCCAGATTCGTACCACCCATCAAGTTTTAATTTAAATGTTGTAGTCTAACTCTTGAAAAGCTTACCCAAGCGTGTCCATCACCTAGGACGAGGCTATTCGAATAGTTTTTAACCCTGCAGGGGTGTACCATCAGTACCACACTTGCATCGCTTTTAAGCCAAAGCACACTCCAAGGTATGTCGCACAGCTAAGTCCTACGAGACTTTTCCAATATTGTGTATTAACTACGAGCCGCTCGTATGGATAGAAATCCATACGCTTACATGGTAAAGCCGAAAAGACAACTACCCACTCAGATAAAGCTTTTCTGACAACTACCATGCTCCCACCTCCATCCCTCCCGCGACCTCCTGCGACCGGAGCCAATACACGCCAAAGTACTAGGTCAAGAGAGGTCCCATATACTCTAGTGTGGTTAGTACGCGAAATGCCCGGATAAAAATTCACTCACAAGATGTTCGGTCCTTAATTGACCGGGCACCTTTCGATCACACCCAAAAGATCACACCAATCTTACCATTGTGCCCGTCTAAATCATTTTTGTTTTCATTTTTAGTTTTGCAATTAAACATAGCAGAAATGCTGAAATATAAAGTTATAGAAAGTTTTGTGTGATCAAGGTTACCGACTAAGTCGATAACCGCCCATTTCTACCGATACTAAGCATGTCTAAGCAATTTGACCCGGATCTACTAAGTGACAAGAGATCATCCAGTGACCTCTAATCACAAAGAAATAACCTAGGCTCAGGTAGTAGAGATCAATATTTTGTCTACAGGATATGCAGCTACGGATTTAACTAATCAATTTAACACAAATTAAGCAATGCATACATACAGCTGAAACAAAATATTAGATTTTAAAATACTGGGATTATTATGATCAAACTGCTTGCCTGGCTGCTGTTGCTCAAGTTGTTGCGGAGGATCGTTCTCGGGGTTGCCGCAAATATCGAATCCTAACGATTGAACAAAACAGCGAATAAGAACGAATAACACCGGCAAAACTCAATAATCAAACACAAACACCAATTTATACACAGAGGCTAGACTATCACAAAAGAATGACAGATACTGCTACAGAGACCCACTCACTTATTTATCAGGCTAACCACAAAATCACTCTTCTTATATGATTTAAACATTGGACGACTTTGATGGTGATTGTGTGCACATCTATTATTTAATCATCAAGTTAATATATTAAAACACAGCTAGTTTCTCTAACTCAACCATTATTAGGCGATATTACGGAACCTACAAAAGCTATTGACAACACTAACCACCAAGTATCCAACTATGAGATGCTAAACAAAGTTCTAAATAAGTTTGGGCTTTAATAAAATTCAGCTACTAACACACCTAAGCAACATGCCAACATTTTGTAAGGTTAACACAATTCACATGCTATTACCCCAAATCTTATCAGACCGATAAATCAAGAGTACAGAGACAATAAAATGAACAGCTAACTATCCCTTATGATCAAACATGACCACATGAGCTTAGAAACTTAAAGATACTAACTAACGATTTCAAAGCAACCACCACAACCAAAAGGGAGACATCAAGTTTAACAAAACCTAATAGCAAGCATGATACCAATTTTCGCCATCGACAACGTAATAAACGACAACATAGAAACATACAGAGAACTAGAACTATAATACTTTCAAACTTCCAAACCCAACTTTTAATCAAGCATGAGAGTGAATCAAGAACATTCCTAATCATGATTAGAGACTAAAGAACTGGTTTTGAAGGAGGGCCCCATCGCGATGCAGACAGAGAGAGCACAACAAGAACGAGAGGCTCGGCGGCTCGGGACGGAAGCGCCGCCGCGAAGGAGTGGCGGCGCGGGCGTGTGCGACGGCCAAAATGGGTCACCCAGAGGTTGCTGAAGCTAAGGGTGGTCGCGGGGCAGCTGGAGATGCACAGAGGTGGCGCGACGACGGAACACGGCGGCCGGCAGTGGGGGTGACAAGGTGTGGCTGCACCAGAGAGGTAGACAACAAGAATTAGCGCGCGCATGGGCATCAGTGAGTTACCAGGAACTCACCGGTGTGCTTGGCGACAGCGGAGAGGCACCGGAGTGGCTCGGCGACGAGCCCGCGGCGGCGCAAGGCGGTCAACGGTGACAGGAGCCTGGGGTGAACGAGAGGACGTGTGAGAGAGTGGAAAAGAAAGGTGGAGTCCAGGTGATGCTCACCGAGCAAGGAATCGAGTTGGAGCTCACCGGAGAAGATACGGTGGCGGAAGAGGCGGTTTCGGCCGGACTTGGAGAAGAAAGTCCACGCGCAGCTCCACAGACGATGAAACCCGAAATTCCTTGAGGGGTTTACTTCCCAGGGATGTGGAACACGCCGTGACGCGGTCGGCCGTGCTCGGAGATCACCGGAGCAGCAGGAACGCTCGGAGGCGTCGCAGCGGCGCTCACGGCTCCTGGAGCTCAGTGGAGAAGAAAGGCAATGGAGACGAAAACGAGGTAGGGAAAACCCTCGTGGGCTTTTGTAGGAGCAGGCGGAGGCAGCGAGGTGAGGCGGTGGGCGGTGAAAAGACCGGTGAGGCGAGGTGGCAGCGTGCATGCAGGCGGCGAGCCGGCGAGAGCGCGGCGGCGGTGCTACCGAGGCGCGGCGAAGTGGCGTGGCGGGAATGACTCGACAGGATGGCCCACAAGTCGGTAACGTATAGCGGCGCGAGCCAGAGTTGGGTGCGGCGCAAACCAGTGGTTCGACTCGATCGGAAAGATGCTGACCGTTCGATCGCTAATGGACGGCTGAGATCAGTGTATGCATTCGGACAGGTCGGTTGCGCACGCGACGTGGATCGTTCGATCTTCATCGGACGGTCACGATTGATTGGACTCGAGCGGTGCGATTAGTTGACGCGACCGAGTCCATTAGTGCGGTCGGACTCGAGCCCAAGTGTGGTTCGGGCCCGACAAGCGGTGTTTTCAATTCGATTTAGAAGACAGAGAAGTTTTGGGAAATTTTAGAGATAGCTCAGGGCTCCAAAAATTTCGAAATTTTTATGGAAGCTAACTGGAATAGAGGACCACCTTGTGAAATTTTTCCAGGAGTTTTTATGCACCAAATTTCTCCCAATAAAATTCACAAGCTGCTGCCTAAGGGTTTGACCAGATTTCTAAACTGGTTTGACTTGGGCATTTGAAATAGCAACTAAAATCTAAAAATTGTGAAATAATTCAGGGAGGTAGATAGGATGATCAAGATGCTAGGAAAAATAATTTCAGAGGATGATCACAAGTTTAAAAGCTAAGAATTTGCTGACAACAATTTCCATTCACAAGAATTTAATTCTAGAAAATGGAAATTGCTAGGGAAAATTTGGAAATCTTCCAAATGATTTGATGAGACAACAAAAGTTTTTATTTCCCCTCAAAATTTCACATTTGAAATACAAATCCTAAATTAGGGCTGTTACAACTAATAACCCCTAACTCTCCCTGCAAAGTAGCAAAACGAGAAGAATCAAGCGCTTTAGTGAAAATATCCGTAACCTGCTGCTCGGACTCTATAAAGTGAAGCACAACATCACCCTTCTCAACATGGTCTCTAAGAAAATAGTATCGAATGTCAATGTGCTTAGTCCTAGAGTGTTGCACTGGGCTTTTGGCAATGTTAATGGCGCTAGTGTTGTCACAGAAAAGAGAAACACTACCAAAAGGCAACCCATAGTCCCGAAGAGTAGATAAGATCTAGAGAATCTGAGAGCAACTACTGGCTACAGCTACATACTCGGCCTCGGCAGTGGACTGTGCAACAGATGACTGTTTCCTAGATGACCAAGAGATAAGAGATGTGCCTAAGAAATGACAAGTGCCAGAAGTACTCTTCTTCCTATCCACTCTACACCCTGCAAAATCAACATCAAAAAAAGCTTGAATAGAGAGAGCAGAATCAGAAGAATACCAGAGTCCAAAGTCAAGAGTGTCCTAGAGGTACCTGAAAATGCGACGCACTGCTTGACGATGAGAGGCACGAGGGGAAGCCTGAAATCGAGCGCACAGACACACAACAAATTGTATGTTTGGCCTCGAAGCCGTGAGATAGAGGAGAGAGAGCCAATCATGCTGCGGTACTCCTTCTGGTCCACGGGCTCTCCATCCTCATTAGGGTCCAACATGGTGGATGTGGCAATGGGAGTAGACATTGGCCTACTGCTTCCCATATCGAAGCACTGAAGAAGGTCCTTTGTGTACTTACTTTGATGAATAAAGGTGTGAGACCCCGATTTATTTAGCTTGTAATACTTAGCATTCCTTTGGCTCTGGCATCACAAACAAAATACACCGTGCCTCGATGGACATGTGATTCCCAGAATTGCAGCACACATAAATCTTTACAAAATCATGCATCATTTCCACACAACACATAATACCAAGTCTAGCAAAAGACATACAGTATATAGAGTTATTACAAAAGAGCCGACCGACCAAAAGACATCAAGTAACAATAACAACGGAAACAAAAGTTCCATAAGATGGCGATAAACAAAATTCGACCGGTTAGCCATAACCCACAAGGCAACCGACCGGGCCACTATGCTAGTCGCGTGATCCACAACAAAACTCACAGAAGTAGGTCCCTTGGGGATCCACTTCCTCCTCTGCACACTACAAGCAATGCAGATGAGTACAAAAATGTACTCGCAAGACTTACGAGTAACAAGCCTATACATAGCTACATGAAAGCTGTAACAAAGGAGATGGTTATATGGTTAATTGGACGCATAAAGCAATTTTCATTTGCAATAATGTAATAGGTTGAAGGCAATTTGTCAAATCTTTTTTTAGCATTGAAATAACAGCGAGGTAACCATAAATAACAAGTAACCACCTAGAGGTGACTAATCCAATAGCCACCACAACATAGCACGAATCTCCGATTCGTACCACCCATCAAATTTTAATTAAAAGGTTGTAGTCTAATTCTCATGGAGCGTATCCGAGCATGTCCATAACCTAGGACGAGGCTATTCGAATAGTTTTAACCCTGCAGGGGTGTACGAATGTACCCACACTTCAGACCGCCTTTAAATCACAAGATTAGCACACTTCCAAAGGTATGCCGGCACGGCTAAGTCCTACGAGATATTTCTAATATTGTGTATTAACTACGAGCCACTCGTATGGATAGAAACCCATAGGCTTACATTGCAAAGCCGAAGGTCAACTACCCTATAGGGGTAAAGCCTTCAGACAACTACAATGCTCCTAACACATAAACCACCTCATTTTACCACAACACAATACACACACGCCCTCCTGCGACTCGGAGCTAACACACGCCAAAGTACTAAGTCAAGAGAGGTCCCATTTCCCTCTAGTGTGGTTAGCACGCCAAATGCTCAGTACGGTGGCGCAAGTAATTCGGTCCTTGTTGACTCGGGCACCATTCCAGTCACACCCAAAAGCACACCATCTTATCATTGTACCCAAGTCCAAATCATTTTGTTTTTATTTTTAGTTTTCACAATTAAACATAGCACAAGGCTGAATCATAAAGTCATAATAAGTTTGTGTGATCAAGGTTATCGACTAAGTCGACAACCGCCTATTTCTACCGGTAGCTAAGCATGACTAAGCAACATTAACTCGTAAACTACTAAGTGACAAGGGCTCATCCAACGAACCCTAAATCACAACAAGATACTCCTAGGCTCAGTAGTAGAGAATAAACATTTGCCTATAGTTTATGCATCTAATAGGTCATCTAGTCGACAATAGTTTAAAACAAGATAGCAATGCATACGTACAATTTGCAAACAACATATTAGAATTTGAAAATAATAGGAGCAAGATGATCAAATGATACTACATCTGCTTGCCTTGCTGGAGGTCTTCTTGCTGCAGAGGAGTATTCTCAGGTTCAATAAAATCTTCGAAACCTAACGAAAAAACGCGATAAAACCAATAAGAACGAAGAACACCGAAAGAAATCCAAAAGCCAAAGTCAACCAAACCTTATGAAATTTACACAGCAGCCAGGTCAAGATTTTAAATGAATTTAGAAACAAGAATCATGTCATTTGGACTAAACATGCAAAAGTGATAGCCTAATCAAGTTTCCTCAGCCTGAAAATCCTAATTAAATTAATTTCGGTTATTGTTCATGGCACAATTTTCTAAAATGATCTAGAACCTAAAATTTTTATGGTAGGTAGAACATGGCATCCTAAGAACAACAAAACTGAGTTTACTCAATTTGGAGTTAAAATGAATTACTTATGATTTTCCTAAGTTGTAAAACTAGAACATATCATTTTTCAGAGATACATACATGAACAAAACCTATTCCATATTAAAGTACACTAACAAAGGAATTTTACAAGCTTGAGTTTGCCCAGTTTGGAGTAATACAGAAAAAGTTATGCAATTTACAAGTTTTGATTGAATTTCTGGAATATTAAATAATGGCAGAAACAAGTTAATAATGTCTACAAGACTTTATGGCCTAGAACAATGTCTAAATATGTTTTTAGATTAAACTTTAGTTAAACAGGAATTTAACCTAACTGGAATCATCTAAAAAGGAATTAAAATGAATTAGTTATGAGTTTTCAAAATTTTAATACCATTTCCAGTTGACAAATAAAGGCTTACTGGAAAACAATCAAACTTAAATGAAAGGAGATGACGTGGACGCACATGGGCCGCAAATCTGGAACCCAACAGCCCATGCGCACGGCCGAACGAGCGCGCACCGCGCCGCCCGCAATCCACCGTTGGATTAGATGCAACGGTCCACATGGGTTGGGACATTCGGACTTCCCGAATGTCTCCCCAAACCTGGGCCACAGATCTTGAGATGAACGACCTAGATCAAGGTTGCATTCAGAGGTCTGAACGCACCCAAGATCTGAGACACAGATCTAAAACGGACGGCCCACGAGGATCGGGACGCAAAGAGTTCTAACATGCCGAGGAGGTCCAGCCCGTTGGATCTAGATCTAACGGTCTAGAGCACAGGGGAGGTCCTGAAGCTAAGGATCTAATCGAAGGAGGTCTGGGACGGCCAAGATATACCAGAGGAGGTCCTGGACGGCCTAGATCTAGATTGGGGAGGTTCGCAAAGACAAGGCCTTAGCAGAGGGAGGTCTTAACGGCTCAGATCTCCTTTAGGAGGTCCTGAACGGTCAAGATCTGCCCCGGGAGGTCCTCTAAGGCAGTGCTTTGACAGAAAGAGATCTGGATGGCTCAGATCTCCATGGGGAGATCCTAAACGGTCTAGATCTGCACAGAGGGAGGTCCTGAGGTTTTCTTTACAAAGGGCCAGGAATGGTCTTTTGTAAAGAGGACCCCAAGGGAGGTCCTAGGGTGGTTTTCACAAAGTGACCATGGTGGTCCTTTGCGGAAACACTGAGGGTGATCCGAACGGCCAAGATTCAGCCTACGGAGGTCTTTACGCTCAGGATCTAAGCTAGGGGGAGGTCCTGGCACTAGGATTTTACAGAGCAAAATCCTACGGCTAAGAACTAACCTCCCAAGAGGTCTTTAACGGCTGAGATTGACACCGAGGGAGGTCCTGGCACTAAAGATTTTACACAAGAAGATCTGACGGCTAAGATTGCATCCTGGGAGATCTTTACGGCCAGGATGGAATCTTAGAGGTCTTGGGACTTAAGTTTTCGCAGAGACAAATCCTGTGGCTAGGAGCTATCTTGAGGTAGTCCTTAACGGCCACGATGAACCCAAGGAGGTTTGAGGACTTGTCGAAAATACGACAACGGTACAGAATGCCAGACTTTGCCCGCCGACACGGCGCCGACGACCAAGGCCACGGCGGCGCAAATTAAATATACCAAAATGTGCGCAATACAATTACGAACCTATTGAGGGTACTCTCGACGGCGGTGCTGGCCTAAAACGCCGACGAGTCGGAGAGGGGCGGAGGAGCACCTACAGGCAAAAACGAGAACGGCGAAAAGCTTCGCCGCGACCTAATCTAATGGGTGATGGAGTACTAAGGGGTTATTGTGAACTTACCAGGGCACAGAGGAGGTCCGAGGGAGCTCGGATATGACCTGGTGGCGGAGACCGACGCCAGAGATGAGGAAGACAACGCGGACAAGAGCTCCTGGACAAGGAGAAGCACAAAAGATGGTAAGGATAGCTTCGCGATGACCTGGAGGTGGTTCAGGAGCAAGGGATGGATGGGAGGAGGACCTTACCAGAGATGGGATGAAGGAGCTCTTTACGGCCGCGAAGATCCCAAAACTTCAAATTAGGCTGTTCCTGAGAATACAACCCAAATCGAGTTAGGGAGAAGACTTGCGACGACAAGAGGTCCAAAAAGGAAGTAAATAATGGGATAAAGAACCACTGGAGCTCCGACGACGACGAAGAGCTCCAAGGTCCCAAAAATGGCGGAACAACGGTCTCGGTGGTTTGCGCTCACAAGAACTGGGAAACCGAGAGGTGCTGTAAAGGAACTTCAGGAGGGGTTTAGGGAGCTTTATAAAGCTGGAGCACTATGGTTTGGTGTAACAGCCCTAACTTAGGGTTTGTATTTCAAATGTAAAATTTTGAGGAGAAATAAAAACTTTTGCTGTCTCATCAAATCATTTGGAAGTTTTCCAAATTTTCCCTAGCAATTTCCAATTTTTAGAATTTAATTCTTGTGATTGGAAATTGTTGTCAAACAAATTCTAGCCTTCAAACTTGTGATCATCCTCTGCAAATAATTTTCCTATCATCTTGACCATCCTAGCTACCTCTCTGAATTATTTCACAATTTTTAGATTTTATTTGCTATTTCAAATGGCCAAGTCAATCTAGTTTGAAATCTGGTCAAACTTACGTACAACAGCTTGTGAATTTTATTGGGAGAAATCTAGTCCCTAAAAACTCCTGGAAAAATTACACAAGGTTGTCCTCTGTTCCAGTAAGCTCCCATAAAAATTTCGGAATTTTGGAGCTCTGGAGCTACCTCTAAAATTCCCAAACCTTCTTTGTCTTTCTAATTCAAATCTGGAATCATCTGTTCCTCGGCTCGGACCAACTCGGACTCGAGTCCGACCGCACCTCTTGGCTCGGTCGCGCCACTTAGCTGCACCGTCAATCGACCGTCCGATGCGATCGAGGCGATCCACGTTCGCGTATGCAAGCGACTGTCCGAATGCATACATCAATCTCGACCGTCCATCTCGGATCCAACGGTCGACATATTCTTGATCGAGTCCGACCAGCTCATCGCGCCGCGCGATCTCGCTCATGCCGCTTTGCTTCTTTGACGAGTGGACCCCACCGCCAAGACGCCCTCCTCTTCTCCGCGTCTCACCGGAGCTCGCGGCGCGCCGCATGCATGCTCGCCACGTACCTTGCCGCTGCCACCTATTGCGCGTGTCCGTCTCCGGCGTCGCGGGGTCTCATCTACCCACCGAGCTCATTCATTTCTTCTCTACCCCATTCTCATGCCTTCTCGCCCATTTTTTGGTTTCGACGGAGAGGAACCCGAGCGCGCCGCCGTGTTAGCGCCGCCCTTGAGCCCGCGATCGCACCACCGTGATCCACGCTCGACGCGCGCCCATTTTGCCCACCGGGTCCTTGGCGTCCGTGAATCACGGTGGTGGTATCGTCGTCTCGCTCTGCGCGCTCACGGCTCAATGCTTCGTTTGCGATCCGGTGAGTCTCTAGCCCGTCACTTGGTCCCTCGTGATCGCAATCCTCCACCGAGTCTAACGGAGGGCTCGTTCTGTCTTTGGTGCATCGTGGAGGGTGTGCGGCGGTTCTTCTCGAAGCACGGTATTTCGCGCGCCATGGCGTTTCCGCCACCTCGGTGCTCGTCATCGTCTTGATCGTGGGCATAACTTTCACGAGTCAAGGCGGCGGTGCGCACCTTCCAAGCTTCGCCGTCATGGCGTCATCTCGCGGTAGCCGCATCTTCTTCCCGCCTCCGCCGTCGAGCTCATCTCGGCAACCATCGGGCTCCGCGTGCCGTCTTGAGTTCGCGAAGTCTCTGTGAACCCGGGTATCACTCACTCGTCTTGGAGCCCTACGGTTTGCGAGTTCAAGCTGCGCGCGCGCGCCGTTTCCGTCTTGCGCGCGGCGAGCCGCGGTGTCATCTCATTAAGCGCTAATCTTGTTTAGTGTAGTCAGCGACTTGTGGGCCCTTGCTGTTAATCATGTTTAGAAATCGTCTAATCCAACCGTTATGTTTCACCTTGAGTCTCTCGTCATGTGGGCGGAATGTCGATTAGGGATTGTGTAGTTTCGTTAATACGTTTTCTCTGTCGGGAAGCGTATTTTCGCTAGGTATATGTGTTAGGATTGCATTCTGTTAAGCCGAAGACGTATGCTTTGAATACGCCTTCGACGTCGCCTTCAGCGGGCTGGGCTGTCCTGGTCAGCTTGCGCCGGGCCCATCTGTCAGCGTCTAGGGCTAGCCAGCTGTGGGTATAAAAAGGTTTTAAATGTTTTATTGATTTTTGAAATGCTTTTCTGATGCACTGTTAATCCAAATAAACTTAGAAAATGCATAACTAATTCAATTTATCTCCAAATCGCATGAAACTAGTGCTGATAATTTTCATTTTAAATTTACTAATTACTAAAATTAGTTCAACCATGTCTCTGTTAGCAAAAATCTGTTAATAAATTAAATGATGTATTATGTAGTTTCCAAATTAGAAAATTCATATCTCTTTCAATAATTATCTAAATACAGTGGAACCAATTTTGTAAATTCTCATTTTTAGTATACTAATTATCAGAATAGGTTTTAGTTATGTTTCTGTTATTAAAATTTTGCTAAGTAATTAACTAGTGCTTTAATGTGTATGTTAGCTTGGGAAATTGCTAGAAAATTCATCACCACTTCAAACAAATTATTTCTCTGTTTCTAAAAATGTGTTAGATCTTGTTTAGGCTGTTGTGTAAAGCTTGGAATGTTTTGATGTTGTTGTATGTTTGAGTTTTGTCGGTGTTATTCGTTCTTATTCGCTGTTATTTGTTCAATCGGTAGGCTTCGACATTTGCGGTAACCCTGAGAGTGATCCTCTGCAATGTGAGTTGAGCCTATTGAGCGTGCGCGACCAGAACAAAGCGATTTGATCATGTTTATCGGTGTTTTAAAGTCTAATATTTTGTTTATTTGTATGTATGCATCGCTTAATTTGTGTTAAATTGGTTAGTTAATCCTTTAGATGCATAATCTGTAGGCAAATGATTATCCTCTACTTCACGAGCCTGGTTATTTCTTTGTGATTAGAGATCATTGGATGATCTCTTGTCACTTAGTAGATACGATTTCAGCTGCTTAGACATGCTTAGTATCGGTATAAATGGGCGGTTATCGACTTAGTCGGTAACCTTGATCACACAAAATTTACTATAACTTTATGTTTCGGCATTTCTGTTATGTTTAATTGCAAAATTAAAAATGAAAACAAAAATGATTTAGACTTGGGCACAATGGTAAAACGGTGTGATCTGTTGGGTGTGATGGAAAGGTGCCCAGTCGCTTAAGGACCGAGTTACTTGCGCCACCGTCTTGAGCATTTTGCGTGCTAACCACACTAGAGTATATGGGACCTCTCTTGACCTAGTACTTTGGCGTGTATTGGCTCGGGTCGCGGGAGGTCGCGGGAGGGATGGAGGTGGGAGCATGGTAGTTGTCAGAAGAGCTTTATCTGAGTGGGTAGTTGTCTTTCGGCTTTACCATGTAAGCGTATGGATTTCTATCCATACGAGCGGCTCGTAGTTAATACACAATATTGGAAAAAGTCTCGTAGGACTTAGCCGTGCGAGATACCTTCGAAGTGTGCTTTGGCTTAAAGCGATGCAAAGTGTGGGTACATTGGTACACCTGCGAGGTTAAAACTATTCAATAGCCTCGTCCTAGGTTATGGACACGCTCGGATACGCCCCCCAAGAACTAGACTACAACCTTTTAAATTAAAACTTGATGGGTGGTACGAATCTGGGATTCGTGCTATTGTTATGGTGACTATTGGGATAGTCACTTCTAGGTTGTTTATCTTTCTATTTTGTTATTATTATTCTTACTGTTATTTCAATTAAAAATGAATTGCAAACTGGCCTTCAAATTGTATTACATTATTGCAAATAAAATTGGCTTTATGCAAATGAAACATATGGCCTCCACCAGATAAGCCTGCATGTAGCATATGAATAGGTCTGCTAGTTAACACGTCAGTCTTGCGAGTACAAAGACAATCTTTGTACTCAGGTGCTTTGCTTAATGTTTTTGTTGCAGAGGAAGAAGGTGAGCCCCAAGGGCCTCACTTCTGTGAGTTCTGCTGCCGCTTCGTGTGCGACGACTAGGCTTGGCGGTCCGGTCAGATGCCTTGTGGGTGAAGGCACGCTGATTGGCTTTGTTTATAGCCATCTTATGGCACTTTGCTTCATTATGCATTTTGTTATTTGTGTATCTTTTGGCCGGTCGGCCCTGGTCTGTAATAATTTCTGCTATTTGTTTATCTTCCGTTTGGTAGTTGTTGTTTGGACTCTATGTTTGGTATGGAGTTGATGCATACTTTTGTGGGAGGTGTGTATACTGCTTTCTGGGAAGTATACATATCTCGAGGCTCGGTTTATTTGATTTGTGATGCTAGGACCAGGTGGTTGGTTAAGCATTACAAGCCAAATAAACTGGGGTCCTCACAAAGTTGGCATCAGAGCCATTCTGACCGTAGTAACCCAAGCATAGTCGTCCTTAGGATATTTTGGAAAGGCTTATTTTCAAAGTATCAAAAGGGTTTATAAAAATCTAGGCAGATTCTCAGGATTTACTCCTTATCTATCTTAGCCTTCTACTCTCATCTTACTCTAATTTGAGTTTTAAAACTTGGTTTCTCTCTTTCCTTTCAAAAGATAGTTACTTATCCGGTGGGATTAGTTTTGGGAGAACCATGAGGGATTAGTCTAACTAAAACTTGTGGGAACATAAGGGTAAAATGTGTTGTAAGTCTGCTAAGTCTCTAAACTTTGTCAGTTGGCCTTGTGACTTGAAGTTCTGCGTTTAGTTCGTGCTGTTTTTGAACTGTTTTGGTGATTTATCGATTTCTTGCTCTAAGTTTGGCACTAACCTATCTTAGCAAAACAGGTTGGCTTTTCCCCGCAGCTGCAAGGGTCACACCTTTGTGCACTTGTAGCAAAGCCAGCTTTGAAGATTCAGGAGGTTCCCACCGTTTGTGATTTTGAGGATGTTTTCTGATGATTTACAGGATGCCTCGGTTCGAGATCCGAGTTTGTCATCGAGTTGCTGCCGGTATCGCCCTATCTCGAAGGCGCCGTATCGGATGCCTCCCAATGAGCTAGAAGAATTGAAGAAGCAGCTTGGTGAGCTCCAAGCAAAGGGCTTCATCCGTCCCAGTTTGTCTCCTTGGGGTTGTCCGATGATCTTTGTGAAGAAGAAGGACAAGACTTTGCGCATGTGTGTTGATTACCGTCCGCTCAATGAAGTGACGGTGAAGAACAAATATCCTTTGCCCCGCATTGATGATCTTTTCGACCGGTTATGCGGAGCTCGGTGTTCTCTAAGATTGACTGAGATTGGGATATCATCAAGTCGGATCGGTGAAGATATTCCGAAGACGGCTTTCACTACTCGTTACGGTCTTTACGAGTATACCGTCATGTCTTTCGGCTTAACCAATGCTCCAACTTATTTCATGAACCTCATGAACTCGGTATTCATGGAATATTTGGATAAGTTCGTGGTGGTGTTTATTGATGACATTTTATCTATTCCAAGATCAAGCAGAGCACGAGCATCCAAGATTGTTTTGGACAAATTGCGGGAGCACCAGCTATATGCGAAGTTCAGCAAATGTGAGTTCTGGTTGAAGGAAGTGGTATTCTTAGGCCATGTTCTTTCAGCTGGGGGTGTAGCTATGGATCCCAGCAAGGTCAGCGACGTTCTATCTTGGGGTCAGCCCAAGTCAGTCACAGATGTACGGAGTTTTCTCGGTTTAGCGGGCTACTACCGCCGCTTTATCGAGAACTTCTCCAAAATCGCAAAGCCAATGACTGAATTGCTCAAGAAGGATAAGAAGTTTGTGTGGTCCTCTGTTTGTGATGAGAGCTTTCAGGAGCTCAAGCAGCGTTTGACTTCAGCTCCAGTCCTTACTCTTCCCGATGTCCACAAGAGCTTCGACATCTATTGCGATGCCTCTCGCCAGGGACTCGGGTGTGTTCTTATGCAGGAAGGCAAGGAAGTTGCCTATGCATCTAGGCAGTTGAGACCTCATGAGCTCAACTATCCCACCCATGATTTAGAGCTTGCCGCTGTGGTTCATGCACTCAAGATTTGGCGGCATTATCTGATCGGTAAATTTGTGAGGTGTATTCTCGATCACAAGAGCTTGAAATACTTGTTCACCCAAACGGATCTGAACCTCGAGCGGAGAGATGGTTGGAATTGATCAAAGATTATGACATAGGTATTGATATCATCTGGCAAGGCCAATGTGGTTGCTGATGCACTTAGCCGAAAGGTGTATTGCAATACTTTGATGGTCCAAGAGCAGCAACTGCACTTCTTGCCAGAATTTCAGCGTCTCAACTTGGGTTTGGTTGAGCACGGTTCCCTTACCGCCCAGGTTGTGCAACCGACCTTGGTGGATCAAATCAAGGCAGCACAGCAATCAGATATTGGTGTGGGTAAAATCAAGCAGAACATCAGGAATGGATCAGCCAAGTGCTTCACAGAAGATGAGCATGGTGTTGTGTGGTTTGGGCAGCGTCTCGTGGTCCCAAAGGACCCAGAGTTGCGGGACTTGATTCTCCATGAGGCCCATGATTCCCCCTTGTCTATTCATCCCGGGGCCACCAAAATGTACCAAGATCTGCGTCAGAGATTTTGGTGGACTCGCATGAAACGTGAGATTGCCAGGTTCGTTGCCAGATGCGATGTATGTTGTCGTGTCAAGGCAGAGCATCAGCGTCCAGCGGGTCTTCTTCAGCCCTTGCCTATACCGGAGTGGAAGTGGGATTCTGTAGGCATGGATTTTATCACTGGTCTGCCCCGTACTCCTTCAGGGAAGGATGCTTTATGGGTTATCATTGATCGATTGATGAAGGTGACCCACTTCCTTCCAGTGCGATCGAAGATTGATGTGAATCAGCTAGCGGATCTTTACATATCCCGCATTGTGAGCTTGCACGGCGTGCCACGAACGATTGTGTCAGATCATGGCTCTCTGTTTACCTCTCGGTTTTGGCATAGTCTGCAGGAGGCCATGGGAACTCGTCTTACCTTCACTCGACCTATCACCTCGGGTGGCCGTCGGAGCGTGTGTCAACCAGGTGCTTGAAGATATGCTCCGTGCTTGTGTTCTCTCCTATGGGAAGAATTGGGAGAAGTGTCTACCGCTTGCCGAGTTCTCCTACAACAACAGCTTCCAGGCTAGTCTCGGTATGGCACCATTTTAGGCCTTGTATGGGAGGAGGTGCAGAACCCCGTTGAACTGGTCAGAAACTGGTGAATGGCAGTTCTTCGGCCCAGAGTCGATCAATGAAGCTGAAAGTCAAGTGCAGTTGATTCGTGAGCACTTGCGCGTAGCTCGACCCGAGCGTAAGAGCTATGCGGTCGGCGTCGCCGTGAGCTGAGTTTCGGCCCAATGACTTTGTGTATCTCAAAGTCTCACCTCTGGGACATCGTCGTTTCGTGTCAAGGGCAACAAAGCGGCTCCTCGATATGTCGGGCGTATCGCATCATCAAGAAAGTGGGAGCTGTTGCATACAAGTTAGAATTGCCAGCTACACTCGAAGGAGTGCATGATGTTTTCCATGTATCACAATTGAAGAAGTGCCTCCGTGTTCGAGTTGAGGAAACACCATTGGAAAATATCGGCGAACAAGAAGATCGTCTTATCGTGGCGCCCGTTCGCATCCTCGAAGAAGTGAGCGAAGAACAAGGAACCGTGTGATCAAGTTTCTTAAAGTTCAGTGGTCGAATCACTCCGAGGACGAAGCCACTTGGGAGCGGGAAGATCGTCTCCGTGCAGACTACCCGTCTTTCTTTTCCAAGTGATCAGAATCTCGGGGCGAGATTCCTGTAAGGGGGGGAGATTTGTAACAGCCCTAACTTAGGGTTTGTATTTCAAATGTAAAATTTTGAGGAGAAATAAAAACTTTTGCTGTCTCATCAAATCATTTGGAAGTTTTCCAAATTTTCCCTAGCAATTTCCAATTTTTAGAATTTAATTCTTGTGATTGGAAATTGTTGTCAGCAAATTCCTAGCCTTCAAACTTGTGATCATCCTCTGCAAATAATTTTCCTATCATCTTGACCATCCTAGCTACCTCTCTGAATTATTTCACAATTTTTAGATTTTATTTGCTATTTCAAATGGCCAAGTCAATCTAGTTTGAAATCTGGTCAAACTTCTGTACAACAGCTTGTGAATTTTATTGGGAGAAATCTAGTCCCTAAAAACTCCTGGAAAAATTACACAAGGTTGTCCTCTGTTCCAGTAAGCTCCCATAAAAATTTCGGAATTTTTGGAGCTCTGGAGCTACCTCTAAAAATTCCCCAAACCTTCTTTGTCTTTCTAATTCAAATCTGGAATCACTGTTCCTCTCGCTCGGACCCAACTCAGACTCGAGTCCGACCCGCACCTCTTGGCTCAGTCGCGCCACTTAGCTGCACCGTCCAATCCTGACCGTCCGATGCAGATCGAACGATCCACGTTCGCGTATGCAAACGACCTGTCCGAATGCATACATCAATCTCGACCGTCCATCTCAGATCCAACGGTCAGCATATTCTTGATCGAGTCCGACCAGCTCATCGCGCCGCACCAGTCTCTGGCTCATGCCGCTTTGCTTCTTTCGCTGACGAGTGGACCCCACCTGTCAGCATCGCCCTCGTCTTCTCCGCGTCTCACCGGAGCTCGCGGCCGCGCGCGCATGCTCGCCACGTACCTCGCCGCTGCCACCTATTGCCCGCGTGTCCGTCTCCGAAGCGTCGCCGGGGTCTCATCTACCCACTGAGCTCATTCATTTCTTCTCTACCCCATTCTCATGCCTTCTCCGCCCATTTTTTTTGGTTTCAGCCGCAGAGGAACCCGAGAGCAGCGCCGCCGTGTTAGCGCCGCCCTTGAGCCCGCGACCGCACCACCGTGATCCACGCTCGACGCCGCCTCCATTTTGCCCAGCCCGGGTCCTTGGCGTCCCGTGAATCACCAGGGGTGGTATCGTCGTCTCCGCCTCTGGCGCTCTCAGCTCCGTAAGCTCGTTTGCGATCTGGTGAGTCTCTAGCCCCGTCACTTGGTCCCTCGTGATCGCAATCCTCCACTGAGTCTAACGGAGGGCTCGTTCCTGTCTTTGGTGCATCGTGGAGGGTGTGCGGCCGGTTCTTCTCCGAGCACGGTATTTCGCCGCCGCGGCGTTTCCGGCCACCTCGGTGCTCCGTCATCGTCTTGATCGTGGGCATAACTTTCTGAGTCAAGGCGGCCGTGCGCACCTTCCCAAGCTTCGCCGTCAGAAGGCGTCATCTCGCGGTAGCGCATCTTCTTCCCCCCCCGCCGCCGAGCTCATCTCCGGCAACCATCGGGCTCCGCGTCGCCGTCTTCAGGTTCGCGAAGTCTCTGTGAACCCGAAGGTATCACTCACTCGTCTTGGAGCCCTCTGGTTTGCGAGTTCAACTGCGCGGCCGCGCCGCCGTTCCCGTGCGCGCCGGCGAGCCGCCGGTGTCATCTCATTAGCGCTAATCTTGTTTAGTGTAGTCACTGACTTGTGGGCCCTTGCTGTTAATCATGTTTAGAAATCGTCTAATCCAACCGTTATGTTTCACCTTGAGTCTCTGTCATGTGGGCCCGGAATGTCAGTTAGGGATTGTGTAGTTTCGTTAATACGTTTTCTGCCGGAAGCGTATTTTCGCTAGGTATATGTGTTAGGATTGCATTCTGTTAAGCCGAAGACGTATGCTTTGAATACGCCTTCGACGTCGCCTTCAGCGGGCTGGGCTGTCCTGGTCAGCTTGCGCCGGGCCCATCTGTCAGCGTCTAGGGCTAGCCAGCGTGGGTATAAAAGGTTTTAAATGTTTTATTGATTTACAAATGCTTTTACGATGCTCGTTAATCCAAATAAACTTAGAAAATGCATAACTAATTCAATTTATCTCCAAATCGCATGAAACCAGTCTTGATAATTTTCATTTTAAATTTACTAATTACTAAAATTAGTTCAACCATGTCTCTGTTAGCAAAAATCTGTTAATAAATTAAATGATGTATTATGTAGTTTCCAAATTAGAAAATTCATATCTCTTTCAATAATTATCTAAATACAGTGGAACCAATTTTGTAAATTCTCATTTTTAGTATACTAATTATCAGAATAGGTTTTAGTTATGTTTCTGTTATTAAAATTTTGCTAAGTAATTAACTAGTGCTTTAATGTGTATGTTAGCTTGAGAAATTGCTAGAAAATTCATCACCACTTCAAACAAATTATTTCTCTGTTTCTAAAAATGTGTTAGATCTTGTTTAGGCTGTTGTGTAAAGCTTGGAATGTTTTGATGTTGTTGTATGTTTGAGTTTTGTCGGTGTTATTCGTTCTTATTCATTTATTTGTTCAATCGGTGAGGCCGACATTTGCGGTAACCACGAGTGATCCTCTGCAATGTGTTGAGCCTATTGAGCGGCAAGAAATGTGCAAGCGGTTTGATCATGTTTATCGGTGTTTTAAAGTCTAATATTTTGTTTCGATTGTATGTATGCATCGCTTAATTTGTGTTAAATTGGTTAGTTAATCCTTTAGATGCATAATCAGTAGGCAAATGATTATCCTCTACTTCACGAGCCTGTGTTATTTCTTGTGATTAGAGATCGCTGGATGATCTCTTGTCATTTAGTAGATACGATTTCATTTGCTAGACATGCTTAGTATCGGTATAAATGGCGATTATCGACTTAGTCAGTAACCTTGATCACACAAAATTTACTATAACTTTATGTTTGGCATTTCTGTATGTTTAATTGCAAAATTAAAAATGAAAACAAAATGATTTAGACTTGGGCACAATGGTAAACCGGTGTGATCTGTTGGGTGTATTGGAAAGGTGCAGTCGATTAAGGACCGAAAGTTACTTGCGCCACCGTCTTGAGCATTTTGCGTGCTAACCACACTAGAGTATATGGGACCTCTCTTGACCTAGTACTTTGGCGTGTATTGGCTCCGGTCGCGGGAGGTCGCGGGAGGATGGAGGTGGGAGCATGGTAGTTGTCAGAAGAGCTTTATCTGAGTGGGTAGTTGTCTTTCGGCTTTACCATGTAGCGTATGGATTTCTATCCGTCTGGCGGCTCGTAGTTAATACACAATATTGGAAAAAGTCTCGTAGGACTTAGCCGTGCGACATACCTTGGAAGTGTGCTTTGGCTTAAAGGCGGTCTGAAGTGTGGGTACATTGGTACACCCCTGCAGGGTTAAAACTATTCGAATAGCCTCGTCCTAGGTTATGGACACGCTCGGATACACCCCCCAAGAACTAGACTACAACCTTTTAAATTAAAACTTGATGGGTGGTACGAATCTGGGATTCGTGCTATTGTTATGGTGACTATTGGGATAGTCACTTCTAGGTTGTTTATCTTTCTATTTTGTTATTATTATTCTTACTGTTATTTCAATTAAAAATGAATTGCAAACTGGCCTTCAAATTGTATTACATTATTGCAAATAAAATTGGCTTTATGCAAATGAAACATATGGCCTCCACCAGATAAGCCCGCATGTAGCATATGAATAGGTCTGCTAGTTAACACGTTAGTCTTGCGAGTACAAAGACAATCTTTGTACTCGTGTGCTTGCTTAATGTTTTTGTTGCGGAGGAAGAAGGTGAGCCCAAGGGCCTCACTACGTGAGTTCTTGCCGCCGTGTGCGCGACGACTAGGCTTGGCGGTCCGTCCGATGCCTTGTGGGTGAAGGCACGCCGATTGGCTTTGTTTATAGCCATCTTATGGCACTTTTGCTTCATTTATGCATTTTCATTATTTGTGTATCTTTTGGCGGTCGGCCAGTGCGTAATAATTTCGCTATTTGTTTATCTTCCGTTTGGTAGTTGCTGTTTGGACTCTATGTTTGGTATGGAGTTGATGCATACTTTTGTGGGAGGTGTGTATACTGCTTTCTGGGAAGTATACATATCTCGAGGCTCGTTTTATTTGATTTGTGATGCTAGGACCAGGTGGTTGGTTAAGCATTACAAGCCAAATAAACTGGGGTCCTCACATTTGGCAAACATGGAGTCCCCGGGTGAGCTCAATGGTGAGCTCGGGTCACCGCACTGCCATAGACCAAAAAGGAATGATGGGGCGAGAGAAAATCATGACCAAGGCCGAAAGGAGCCGGCGCACATTAAGGCCCCGACCAGAGAGACGTTGACGAGGATGCTTGAAGTGACCAGGCCATACTGCTCACTGTTACAGCGCACGGCGCGAGGAGGAAGAAGGACAGAGGAGGTAAGGTTGGTCGTGAGCAGTTAGATTTTAATCGGATGGTTGGGATTGCCCAAGATCTCCCGAGGTTCAAAGCACAAGGGGAGGTCGTGAGCGGTTAGATTTTAAACCAACGACTCAGAAACGAGGCGGCTCTCGGGAGGTCCAAAGGTTTTCATGAATGTGGGCCACCCGATGGAGATCCAAGTGTTGATACGCATGTGGTATAAAGTCGAGCCCGAGTACGGCTTTAGGACTTGGCTTGACCGAGTCAAATGACTTGGGCTCGGGTTTGACTCGAGCCCAAGTCTGACTCAGACTGGGTTTTCAATTTAGGGTTTTGAAATGAGTTGGTCCTTGGGGTAGCAAAACAACTCCAAAAATTCTGAAATTTTCACAGGAGCTAGCTAACTTAGATATTGACCTTCTGTAAAATTTTCAGTGGTTTTTATGAAGTGCATTTTTCTCCAAAAAAATTCTGCAAGGCGTTGAGCTAGGGTTTGACTGGAAGTCAAACAGGTTTGACTGACCTCCAAAAACATTCAAACAATTTCTAAAAATTATAAAATTTTTCAGAGGGGTCGCACACCATCCCTAGAATTTAACAAAAATATTTCCAGAGAAAGATCACAAGGTTTGACAAGAAAGTTTTTGATGGACAAGGTTTAGGTCAAAATGACTTGTGACTTTGTATTTCCATAATTCCTTTACAAGAATTTTTTTAGAACAAACAGGAAATACAAGATGTAAGAAAAGTTTTTAATTTCTACACATTTTCTTACATTTGAAACACAAGCTAAAACTTGGGATGTTTGTAAGAACCCGGGATTAACACCCTAGATCTTCTGTGCATAACTGAACTAGTCCCATGATCAGTGGCTAGCTCACACAGTAAACAAGTGTGATAACACAACCATAAACGCTAAAATCCATTAAATAACAACAGAATTGATTACAAGATAGCCTTACAGGGCAACTGTTGGACCGAAAAGGCGACTAGAGGGGGGTGAATAGGAGCACGATCTCTTTTTCTCCCAAATTCAATTTAATACGAATCTCACTCCAATAGCTATGAAAGCTATGAAGATCAATCAATCATGCACAGCGGAAGACTTGTATTGAATCAACTCAAAACCCCGAAGTAAAATCAACACAAAAGCAAAACACGAAGACACTGGCGGTCTGACCTCTCACGGGGGCGGTCAGACCGGCGGTCTAGTGGTCAGACCGATTTCTCGGGCGGTCAGACCGCTGGTTCGATGAACAGAGAAAAAAGCCCGACAAACCGAAACGCAAATTGATCAAACTTTTGATTCGTGCGTCCAAACTCCGTGAAATTTGACACACCTACCTAAGTATGTCAGGAACCTATTCAAGCAACGATCGTGACAATTCTTGCCAAGATTCGACCTTTACGGTTTGAGCGAAGTTAGGTAAAAACCGAGTCAACACAAAAATATGATCTTGAGACTTGCTCGTGGGTGATTGATGATATTGATGATCCTAGATGTATTCCCACACGTCACAACAAGCTAGATCACGTCCGAAACTAAGCAAAACTTCGCGGATCAAAGAAAGACTCAAATCATCAAAAAGAGAAAAGAAAGCAATTGACCTCATCTTGAAGAAACTTTCTTTGGATTGATTTGATATGGTATTGGTTTACAACCACTCCATCAATGGATGACAAAGATTCAATACATGAGCACGAAATCTAATCCAACTCTCTAGAACCCTAACCTCCTCTCCTCCTCTCCCTAAGCAAATTAGGGTTTCTAAACAATGAAACGTCGAAAGGTCGGGGGAAATGTGCAGCCACCTCCCTCCTCTATTTATAGTGGAGGCCTAGGGTTTCTAAAAGAGTCTCCCTAATGGGCTCCCGTTAAGGCCCAAAACAAACGGGTGACACACGCACGCATTTTAAGCGCCGTGTTCATATTGTGCGAAGCACTCGCTGTTCGCAGCGTGTAGGTTGATCAACGGCTCTCATCATGTCGGCAAGTCTCTCCCATCCGGCTCCCACCGAAACCACCATGGCACTTGCACCGACCCCGCACCGCTTGATTCAACGATCGCGAAGGCGCCTGTTCGTTCACCTTTGTCCATCTTGCACCATACTTGAGTCCAATGACTTCACCCGCATCGTCGATCGTTTTGAACCTCGGCTCTCAAGCCTAGTCCGATCATCCTCGCCGTTGACCGTCGTTGACCACCAAGCAACTGCACAACAATAGACAAGAAAATCGAAATCGGAACAAGTTCTTCACAACTTGACCCGTTAGTCAAAACATGCATCATGCAACACATATGACATGAAACCCATGAACTTGACCTAATCAGCAACCATCGCCACCACATGGGCTGACGACGTAAGTGAAAACCGGTCAGACCGCCACCTTGGCTTGGTCGATCGCCACCGCTTGTCGATCCCAATCGAAGGCGGTCAGACCGCCACCAAAGGACTTAGCCAAAATTTCAACACTGAAATCCGCAACCTCTCTGGAAATTTAAAACGAATAGAACTTTTGACTGGAGGCTCCAAAAATTATGGGACCAAGTGCGGAGAATCTCTCACTTGCCTACACCCTCTATTTTTGGCCCAGCCTCAAACTCCAATGCCACTCAACTTGCCGGTCCGACCGCTCATCAGACGCCGGTCAGACCGCTACCAAATCGGTCGGACCGCCGACCTGGCGGTCGACCGCCAAAGACAAAAAACACTGAGGCAAGGCGGTCGACCGCCACCAAGGCCGGTCGGACGCTTGAGACTGACAGAATCCAACTTTGCCGAAACTTCGTGTTTCCGCAAACCTTCAACGTCATTGCCAATTGTCACATCATCCTAAGATCATGAGCATATCCCATGATATCCACAATCTCCCCTTGATGAACACATTGGCAATTCCCCAAATGCAAGTTTTAAGGTTTGAAAAGTAAAACTCAACGTTTTCAGCGCAAAGGCACAACTTGGTCCATATGCAAGAAAGCAATGAAAATGACCAAGCTGGCTTGAAATAGCATCGGCAAGTGAGATAAGGCAAAAGAAAGCAAGAAAGCTTCAATTTCCAAAGACGAGTCAAAATTCTCACTTAAGGTCCATATGAAAGAACAATTGTTCGAAATGACCTTTGATCATCGTGAGGATCAAGAATTGCAATTCAAGTTCAGAAAGAGCAATAAGACCATAAGAATGCAAATAAGAAACTCCCCCTCACTATGATCCTCAAATTTCAGAAAACTTCAAATTCTCCAATTTTCTCCCTCTTTTTAATACTTTTAAAACTTCTCCCCTTTACACATCTTGAAATGTCTTCTCCCCCTTTGACAATGGAGTCATCAAGGAATCACGCCTTCCTCTCGTCCAGAGATAACAAATGCAGAATGAGGAAAAAGCATAAGAAGGAGCATGCATGAAATGCAATGAAGTAGCTTTATATTTTTGTATTTTTCAATTTTGGATTACAAGAAGCTTTGGAGATTACCTAAAAGAACAAGCTAGCATCTCAAATTTTGCATAAACACCATATCAGCCTGAATGCGCTAGCAAGATCATGATAAGACATATATAACAAAGCTAAAGCAAGAAGGCTCAATATAAAGCAATAAATTTTAGCATTTTAAGCAAAGCTTCAAATCTAGCAAGTCCATCAACAGAGATCCTAAGATGATACTGGCCATGTCAAAATGTCAATGTGAGACTAAGACGCTAACAATGACCATATTAAGAGACAAATAGGTCCTAAATTGAATCATTTTGCTCAAATTGTCTCAAACGCCCATTTTTCAATAGTTTTTCATTTGCAATGAATATTGAAGTTGATTAAAGGTATATCTTAGTGAAGAAGATCCTGGACTAGGAGCCATCCACAAACTCTTCCTAAGCTTCTACCAGGGCGACAAATCTTGAGGTTCATGTCAATTGTGACAAGCAGTCCCCATGAGATCGTTTGGATCATCAAACTATCTCCAAGTTCATGTCTATGACATGCAGTCTCGAGAGAATAGTTTGGCACATTTTAAGCACAAGACAATCTTTAAATTTGATTTTTCATTTTCACACAATGATTTAGATTCTTAAAAGAACAAGAAGCTCAAGCAATGATCAATACTAGATTCAAGAGCTAACACTTAATTTTGTGGGGCCAATGTCACAAAGGAGCAATAATTGCGCAACTAGCTAAAACATCCACAAATTGCGCTTTTAGTTCAAGTTGTCTTAAAGTTAGCTCATTCAAAAAGACTTAGCTACACATGTGAAAGCATGATAATTCTAGAAAGTCAAAGAACTAGACATGACATTGAGCAGAATTGAAATACTAAAGCTCAAAAGGGTAATAAGCAAAGCTTCATCAATTTTAAAAGACAAGCAGAAAAGCTTATTTAACAATGCATCTTTTTGGTTTTCCATATGAATGCAGTATGAAACAATGAGATGCACAAAAACTTAAAGAGCCTAAAAAGATCAAAAGAAAATACCACTAGAAGAAGGTATAAAAAAAAACAGAAAAGCTCAAATGAACAAGAAAAGTTCAGAACAGAGCCAACTCCCCCTCAAACCAAACCGTAGGGATAAATTACCCCTAACTCACTTCTCAAGGTTGCAAACCTAGTTGGATCTAAAGGCTTGGTGAGGATATCAGCCAACTGAGCCTCGGACTCCACGAAATGCAGCACAATATCACCCTTCTCGACATGATCTCTAAGAAAGTGATAGCGAATGTCTATGTGCTTGGTCCTAGAGTGTTGCACAGGTTTTTAGCAATGTTAATCGCAAGTGTTATCACGAAAAGAGGAACACTATCAAACGCCAACCCAAAATCCTTAAGAGTGGACACCATCCACGAATCGACTACAACAACTAGCGGACTACATATTCACTTGATGAGGTGTGCAATGAAGACGCTTCCTAGAAGACCAAGAGACAAGAGAAGTGCCTAGGAAGTGACAAGTGCCCGAGGTACTCTTCCTATCTAGCCGATGACCCGCAAAATCGAATCGAAAACCCCAGAATGGACAAGGGCGAAGAGCGAAATACCAAATGCCATACTGGAGGGTAGAGTGTAAATACGAAGATGCGCTTAACGGCTTGGCGATGGAAGTCCTCGAGACGCTGAAACCTCGCACGCAGGCGACCGTGAAGTGGATGTCGGTCTTGAGGCCGTCAGTACGAGATGGAGCCAATCATGCTGCGGTACTCACGTTGATCCACAACTTCTCCTTCCTCATCGGATCCAAAGCGATCGGAAGTCGCCATGGGAGTGGCGATCGGCTTGTAGATCACCATCTCGAGCGCTTGAGTAGATCCTTGGTGTGCCGTCCGATGGATGAAGATCCTTCCTTGCATTGCTTGATTTGAAGCCCAGAAAATAATTGAGTTCTCCCATCACACTCATCTCAAATTCCCTGGACATGGTCTCAAAAAAACTAGAAACAAGAGCATGAGAAGAACCACCAAAGATAATATCATCTACATAAATCTGAGCAAGCAAGAAGTCATTGCCACACCTAAGGATGAACAGGGTCTTGTCTACCTTGCCCATCTCAAAATCATTCTTAAGCAGAAAAGTCTTAAGTCTATCATACCAGGCTCTAGGGGCTTGCTTAAGACCATACAAGGCTTTGGATAGCTTAAAAACATGATGTGGATACTTGGGATTCTCAAAGCCTGGGGGTTGTCTAACATACACTTCCTCCTCTATAAATCCATTCAAAAAGGCACTCATAACATCCATCTGATATAGTCTAAAGCCCTTAGAAGCAGCAAATGCAAGCAGAATGCGAATGGCTTCCAATCTAGCAACAGGAGCAAATGTCTCATCAAAATCTAACCCCTCAACTTGGCTAAAACCCTGAGCTACCAATCTAGCCTTGTTTCTAACCACAGAACCATCTTCATTTTGTTTGTTTTTGAACACCCAACGGGTTCCTATCACATTATGACCACTAGGAGGTTCTACAAGATTCCAGACCTTATTCCTCTCAAAATTCTCTAACTCCTCATGCATGGCATTGATCCAGCTAGAATAAGATAAAGCATGTGATATATCGCGGGGTTCGAAAGAAGCAACAAATGCATAATGAGTAGAGACTTGGATCGTGATACAGGCGAGTGACTCGCTCATTAAGATTACCAATCATCGATCCAGAGGATGATGCCTCGAATATGAAGTGGAGCGCCGGGAGACAATATCTCCTCAACCTCCGCGAGTGCTGGCGATGAAGAAGATCTGCAGGAGCCTCAATTGGAGGTGAAGCGATCGTAGTAGGTTACGGAACTTGGGCGGGAGCCTCGGCGGCGCCAGTGGAGGACAAATATCGGCCGTCATCATCTTTCTCCACAAAAATGCTTTCACTGTCACCGTATCACACGAAATGTCGGATCTAGCTCGGGGCTAGTCTCATCAAAAGTGACATTGCATGTCTCTGGACAATGTTAGTTTCAACATTAAAACCGAAAACCCCTCGAATGTGCGGGATAACCCGAAATAAACCATCAAAAGTCCTTGATTCAAATTTATCTAGGTTTCTGTCTTGAGAATGAAACACTTAGCTCCAAAAACTTCGAAAATGAGAAGCAGAGGGTTTTCTACCAAAGCAAGCTCATATGAAGTCTTGCCCAAAGAAGGTCTCAAGTAGACCACGATTTGCAATATGGCAAGTCTGTAGAAATAGCTTCGCCCAAAACCTCCTCGGTGTGCTATACTCATCTAGCATTGTCCTAGCCATCTCGACTAAGGTTACTGTTCTTCCTTTCCACAACGCCATTACGTTGAGGGCGTGTGGAGAAGAGAAGCTGATGCTCAATTCGCGCTCGGCACAAAAAGAGGCAAGCGAGGCATTCTTGAACTCCGTGCCATTGTCATCGCGGATCGCTCTCAAGGCACCGAGAAAATTCGAAGCCAAGCGAAGAACAAGATCACGATAATGACCAAAAGCTTCATCCTTGAAGCAAGAAAGAACACCCAAGTGTATCTCGAAAAATCATCAACTATGACAAGAATGTACCACTTGCCACCAATTGGCCGAACCCTAGCAAGACCAACGGTATCCATATGAAGCAAGCGTCACGGTCAGTCGGTCATGACCAAAGTCCTTGAAGGGTGTGGCGGCAACTTGCTTGCCATGCCTCTGAGGTCCTCCTCCTTGTCCTCCTCGCTCGAGTCCACATCACTCAAGGATCGATCTCCAAGAGCGGCAAGAACCGGTGAGCGACCTTCTGAGCTTGGCATCATCAAACTGGACTTGTGCCCCGAGGCTTCTTCAAGGCGGCTTTTCATCCTTGTGGTTGCTCTTACCTTTCGGCTTAGGGCAATTTGCCGGATGTGATTAAGCTCTCCACATTCATAACAAGTCACGGGGCGCCTCTCTTTTGTTTCTCATATTGTTGTAGGCCCTGTGAACTTCTTAATCAAAAGCGCCATCTCGGGCTCAGAATACTCTCAAGATCCTCTTCTTGGATTGCAGATAAAGAAGCAAGTGAAAAACACGAAGAGGACTCAAGCGACCCATCGAGGCTCTCTTGGCGGAGTGCGCTACTAAAGCCATGTTACCCTTCTTAGAATGGTGACTTTACGGATCTCATGAGTCTTGAGCTTGCTATAGAGTAGCTCAAAGTCGAGTCGGAGAAGTTGACATTTTTACGAATGGCGGTAGCCTTTATCTCCCACTCCACGGTGTTGATTGCGGCGGAGATGGATGGCATTTTGTGTGTGTAAATTCAATACCATGAAATTCATCGATTTATCAACGTGTTGGCGTGAAAATGTCATCGATGCTCTCACCGGGGCGCATCTCGAATTTGTTATATTCTCTTTTATAGACTTTCTGTTGCGCACTTGTTTGATTTGGGAAGAACCCTCATGATAGGTTTCGAGGTCTTCCAAATCTCATGTCTGATCTCGAATTGCAAATCTGTCATATTCACATCTACCAAGCCCACCATCTGAGAAAATTCTTTGCCTTACGGTCATTAGCCAAAGAGCTTGAGAAGGCGGCGTAGCAACCTCGGGCAAGATAGCGAACCTCGAGCAGACCTCCCAAATACCTCGTGGTTCACTCTCAAGAAAGACACGCATGCGGTTCTTCCAAAAGGCATAGTCGTGCCCATCGAAGATATGCGGTTTGGAAGAGTATTTATCCATCGCCAAGTTCGGTGACCAGGTTAAGATCAAGATTGAACTAACAGGGCTCTGATACCACTGTTGGACCGAAAAGCGACTAGAGGGTGAATAGGAGCATGATCTCTTTTTCTCCCAAATTCAATTCAATCACGAATCTCACTCCAATAGCTATGAAAGCTATGAAGATCAATCAATCATGCAGCGGAAGACTTGTATTGAATCAACTCAAAACCAGTAAAATCAACACAAAAGCAAAACACGAAGACAACGGCGGTCGACCTCTCACGAGGCGGTCGGACCGGTCGGTCTAGCGATCGAACCGATTTCTCGGGCGGTCGGACGGCCCCATTGGTTCGATGAAGCAGATAAAGCGACCGGAACAAACGAAGCGCAAATTGATCAAACTTTTGATTCGTGCGTCCAAACCGTGAAATTTGACACACACCTACCTAAGTATGTCGGAACCTATTCAAGCAACGATCGTGATAATTCTTGCCAAGATTACGACCTTTTACGGTTTGGCGAAGTTAGATAAAAAGCGAGTCAAAGCGAAAATATGATCTTGAGACTTGCTCGTGGGTGATTGATGATATTGATGATCTAGATGTATTCCCACCGTCACGACAAGCTAGATCCGTCCGAAACTAAGCAAATCTCGCGGATCAAAGAAAGACTCAAATCATCAAAAAGAGAGAAAAGCAATTGACCTCATCTTGAAGAAACTTTCTTTGGATTGATTTGATATGGTATTGGTTCTGACCACTCCATCAATGGATGACAAAGACTCAATACATGAGCACAATCAATCCAACTCTCTAGAACCCTAACCTCCTCTCCTCCTCTCCTAAGCAAATTAGGGTTTCTAAACAATGAAGCGTCGAAGGTCGGGAAAGGTGCAGCCACCTCCCTCCTCTATTTATAGTGGAGGCCTAGGGTTTCTAAAGAGTCTCCTAATGGGCTCAGTTAAGGCCCAAAACAAGCGGGTGACACTGCACACATTTTAAAGCGCCGTGTTCATATTGTGCGAAGCACTCGCTTGCTCATACGTGTAGGTTGATCAACGGCTCTCATCATGTCGGCAAGTCTCTCCCATCGGCTCCCACCAAAACCACCATGGCACTTGCACGACCCAGCGCGCTTGATTCAACGGTCGCGCCGGCGCGGATTCGGTCACCTTTGTCCATCTTGCACCATGCTTGAGTCCAATGACTTCACGGCATCGTCGATCGTTTTGAACCTTAGCTCTCAAGCCTAGTCGATCATCCTCGCCGTTGACCGTCGTTGACCACCAAGCAACTTTGCACAACAATAGACAAGAAAATCGAAATCGGAACAAGTTCTTCACAACTTGACCCACGTTAGTCAAAACATGCATCATGCAACACATTTGACATGAAACCCATGAACTTGACCTGTCGGCAACCATCGCCACTACATGGGTGACGGCGTAAGTGAAAACCAGTCGGACCGCCAGCCTTGCTTGTCTGACGCATGCGAAGGCGGTCCGGACCGCCAAAGGACTTAGCCAAAATTTCAACAAAAAATCCATAACCTCTCTGGAAATTTAAAGCGAATAGAACTTTTGTTGGAGGCTCCAAAAATTATGGGACCAAGTGCGGTGAATCTCCTCACTTGCCTACACCCTCTATTTTGGCCCACCTCAAACTCAATGCCACTCAACTTGCGGTCCGACCGCTCATCGAGCGCGATCGGACGCTACCATCTGTCGGACACGCCGACTTTGGCGGTTAGACCGCCAAAGACAAAACACAAGGCAAGGCGGTCGATCGCCACCAAGGCGATCGGCCAAGCTGAACGATAGAATCGAACTTTGCGAAAACTCGTGTTTCGCAAACCTTCAACGTCATTGCCAATTGTCACATCATCCTAAGATCATGAGCATATCCCCATGATATCCACAGCAACATTAAATAAACACAGCGGAAGATGATGAAGAAGTAGTAGGGTCCGACAATCGCCACGGGCAATTGGTAGGGTAGCGGCCTAGTCGTCACGATCCACACACAGTAGTGAAGTTCTTCTTCTCACGAAATTTTGTTTGCATTAAGCAGAGAATGAGCACAACTTAGTGCTCATAAGTTACACGTCAAATAACGAGGATGACATGCATACATGGATGTAACAAAGGATAGCTTACAGGATTAATTTGCATAAATCAGCATTTGACATTAAATACCATACTAAGTACAAAAGCTCAAGTTTTATAAAATCAAAGATTGATTTTGCATTGATAAAGATAGTGTAGGCACCAACCTAACACCAATATAAACACGGGCACCAACCGGGCTTCAATCAATTTTCTCATGGACACCCATCCATGTCAAAGCATTTTATAAAAGATTTTAAAAAATGAAGTCTAACTTTGAGTGGCGTTGCTTGCATGTCCATGACCGTGGACACGGCTATTCGAATAGTTTACACTCTGCGAGAGGTTGTACAACTTTACCACAGACATGAATTCTCTAGTTGCTTGGCATCAAGTCGATATCATCGCTCACTACCTTAGGTAAGCGAGTCTGAGATGCGTGTCAAGGCCTTTACAATCGCTATCCACCATAGTCCTCCTCGCTAAGGTTTCACCCCCTTTGGACTACCCGTCCGCGGGTTCGAGCCCTCTTGCACCAAGTGGGACTAACAAAGGTCATGAAAGACCACCCACCGCATCACGAGGCGACCATGATGGAACTTTACAAATTAATCGGCGAGTCCCCGCCCATACAAGATATGTGGTAGTGCGATGTGGCTTAGCAAGATCGCGGCTCAAGGCCGGTCCTTAATCGACCTAGGCGACAACCAACAGAACCCTGGGCCTCAACCTACCCGGTTGAGCCCGTGCATAAACCTGCACCCACCAGACAACCATATCGCCCAAGTCCAAACCATCATTTTATTTTATTTTTCAAGCATTCGTAAAACTCCCATGGCACACCTATGCCAAGGGTACAATTTAAACAACATTTGACTTTTGGCTGAAATTCCCCAAATGAAACATATGTGATCTATAAGCATGGCTAGGCACAATATTTAAATGATCCTAGTCCATACTATTGTATTAACTAGGTTTTTATCTAGGGTGACAATATGTTTGATTCGATAACAAAGTTGGCCATACAAAGAATTTGGGCATAACTATAAGTTTAAAGCAGGATTTAAATTCTTGAATATAAATAAGCATCACGATAATAATTTGAAACAGAATTTAAATAGTTTTAAGTAATGGGTGCAAGTATGATCAAGAATGTAACTTGCCTTGCTCAATTGATCACTCTCAAACGGCGTCGAAATCTGACTCTCCGAAGTCGTCGAAATCTATACGCGAAATAAGCCAAATTCAAATAAAATTCAAATAACAATTCAAATGAACTCCAAATTAAATAATTTTAGTTTAGATAGCTAGGTTATAATTTTATAAAGATTTTGCATCTTGAACCACCCAAATCGGAGTTCGGATGCAAAAGATATAAGCTTTTGAAGTTTAAATTCACATGAAATGATGAATTAGGGTTTAAAGGAATTAGTGGTCAAATGAGCTCAAAATTAAATAATTTTGATGTGGTTGGCTAGATAATGATTTTATAAAAATTTTGCAATTTGAAACACCCAATTTGGAGTTGGGATTCAAAAGATATGAATTTTGAAGTTCAAAACTATTTTAAAACCTAAGTTACGAATTTTCATATTTTAGGATTTATTTTCTAAAGGAAAATGGTTTTATTGCGCAAGGATGGCGTCAGCGAGATTTTGGCGAAAAGAATAAAAGAAAAGAAATTTGGCATGGGGCCCACGTGTCATAGACACGGTCCTCATGGACCAAGTCCATGGGACTTAGGCTCGAGGTTGAAATTTTGGGTGGCGCAGCGTAAGGTGGCACCATGCGGTGCCACGCGGCAACTTTGCGAGGTGGCGCCACGTGGAGAGGAGGTGGCGGCGCCACGTGAGCCTGAAGCGGTGCCGTGGCCAGGACCAACGATCGCCGGCGGTGGAAGCTCCGGCGGCTCTCGGTGAGGTGCCAAAGAGAAGCGGAGGTGGCGAACACGAGCACTCACCGGTGGTCGGAGGAATGGAGATGGCCGTGGCGAGAGAAGCGCGGCGCGTGCGGCTCGGCGGCGTCGCGGCGTTCGGCGACGCCGAGGCAAGCGGTTGCGCGCGCGGGGTAGGCCTAGGGACAGCGATGCCGTTGGTGTCGTCGGAGAAACACGGCGGCGGCAGTGGCGGCGCTAAGCGGCGGAGAAGAAGCGGCGGCGGCGGAAGGACTCAATTCACCAAGGCGAGGAGGGGAGGAGGTGAATGGCGGCGTTGGGATGAGCGGGGAGCGCGCGGTGCGCTTTAAATAGGGCGAGAGCGGTAAGGGAGAGATCGTGTGCGCGAGCTCCAGCGGCGGTTAAGTGCTTGCAGGCGGGCAGGCGCGAGAGAGAGAGAGAGAACATGGGGCGATGGCGGTTAGGCGGCGAAGTCGCGTCGTGCCTTGCCGCGAGGCGAAGCGGTTGTCGTCGGTTTGTGAAGTTTTAGCGCGGCGAAATGGCGGCCAGGCGGTTCTGCGCGAGGAGAAGGAGGAGGAGGAAGAAGGAGGCGGGACCACACAGCGGCGAGTGCGGGGGTGCGGGTGGGTCGGAGAGAGAGGAGAAAGAAGGGCGGTGGAGGTGGGCGAATGGGTGGGCGAGGAGGAAAAGAAATGGGCAGTAGTTTTCACCCAAAGTGGTTTTAAATTTTAAATTGATTTATGAATTGTTTTAATTCTAGAAATTAGTTTAGGCTTTAAAATATAGCAAAATAGATCCAAAAATTATGGAAAAATTCACAGAAATTCCCATACTTATTTTGGACTTAATAAAATTATTTCCAACTCAAAGTTGGCTTTTAATTTTGCAAATAAATTGTTTTGGCTTAAAAAATATTTAGGAAAAGCTTTTAAAATTTACAGAAAATAATTTAATTTTTATTTTTCAAGTTAAACCAAATAAAACTTCAAGAACTTCAAATAAATTTTAAACTTTGACTTTTAAAACTTCAGAAATTCAAATAAAGCAATCAAACTCTTCCAAATTTTTTCTTCAGAAAATCAAATAAACTAATAACTTTATTTATTTTATTTTGGTAACATAACCTTGGGATGTTACAAACTCCCCCCCTTAAAAGGAATCTCGTCCCCGAGATTCGGAGAGGCTAGAAAGAAAGCTGGGAATACAAGGCTGGGAAAAGCTAGGTCTTCAACTGGAATTGTCGTCGTTCACATCCTGTTCATCATCCGACAGAATTTGAGTTGTGACATTGAACAGACGTCCTCGTTCAGAATTTTGCAGCTTCCTGTTCATTTGCATGATGTTGACTTCTTGGTTGGCTGGGTTTGCTGCCTGCTGCTTCTTTGGACATTTATTGGCGAAATGCCCAACCTCATGGCAATTAAAGCACGTGATGCCTGCAATATAAGGGAATCATACATGCTCGATCACCACGGATGTGTTGTAGGACTCCAAGTTGACTGGGTTGCCTGCTGTTGGCTGGAATTTGCCTTGGTATGATGAAGTCCCTCTAGTTCTGGAAGAACTTCCCGAGTTGAACTTTTGTGCAGTCATTCTTCTCTTGCGATTCTCCATCTCGCGGTGCTTGCCTTCTTGTCGAATCGCCTTGTCGACTAGCTGCTGGAAGTCTGAAAAGTCCTGAGAAATCAGCTGTACAGACAAGTTATCATTGAGTCCTTCTAGGAATCTTTCCTGCTTGTCTTCATCCTTAGCAACATCGTTAGGTGCATATCGTGCCAGTTGATTGAACTTGTGCAGGTACTCATTCACAGAGAGGTTGCCTTGGCGCAGTGCATGAAATTCCTTCTTCTTGAGAGTCATCATGCCGGAAGGAATATGTGCATGGTGGAAAGCTTGCACAAATTCGTCCCAGGTGATGGCTTGAGCATCAGCATGTGAGATGCTGAAGTTGTCCCACCATTCGGAAGCTGGACCCATCAGCTGGTGTGAAGCAAACAACACTCTCTCATGATCAGTGCACTGGGCGATGTCCAACTTCTTACTAATTGCCCGGAGCCAATCATCTGCATCCATGGGCTCAGTACTGCTTGAAAATGTTGGTGGACGCATCCTCATAAATTCTGACATACTGGTCCTTTGGGGTGGTGGAGTTGAAGTTGGAGCTTGGGAAGCTGTAGCATGTCGGGTTTGATTGTTGTTGATGGATCGGGAGAGCGATTCGATCGAGCGGTTTTGATTTGCCACCAACTGCTGCCACTCTGGTTCATTGATTGGGGCAGTTCCATTGTTGTTGGCGTTGGCTCCACTTCCTAGGTGACGAGGGTTCACCATCTGCTGTTTACTCCAGAGAGTTAGGGAAGGAGACAAAGGATAGGGAAGAGACAAATAAGAAGAACTAAGGGGATAGAGCAAAACAACACTCCCAAACGAAAGAACCAACCGATAAACTTTTCAAAAGCACAACGTTCTATCAATTAAGACTCTTAATTTGGTGGAACGACTCAATACACAGAATGAGTCTTGGTAAACTTATACTAAATGGCTGGGCTGACATCGTATCTTCTGCTCGTGGTCTCTAACAACGATGTTTCTTTGACAACTTCATACCTTCTGGTCTCGTAACGGAAGAAAACGTGTTGACCATCCATAGAAATTTTATAAGGGAAAGAGGATCCATTTAATATTACAAAATTGTGAGGGGAGAATCAGGTAAGAAGGCTAAAGATAGATAGATGACCCAGATGAGGAGAGAATGATTTATTTTTCTTGTTAGGTAAAATAAGTTTTGAAGTTTTTCAACTAGCGGCCATTCTAACTAGGTTACGACCTACAGTCGATATGGCTCTGATACCACTTTGTAAGAACCCGGGATTAACACCCCAGATCTTCTGTGCATAACTGAACTAGTCCCATGATCAGTGGCTAGCTCACACAGTAAACAAGTGTGATAACACAACCATAAACTCTAAAATTCATTAAATAACAACAGAGTTGATTACAAGATAGCCTTACAGGGCAACATTAAATAAACACAGTGGAAGGCGATGAAGAAGTAGTAGGGTCGACAATGCGCCGCGGGCAATTGGCGGGGTAGCGGCCTAGTCGTCACGATCCACACCTGTAGTGAAGTTCTTCTTCTCTGAAATTTTGTTTGCATTAAGCAAGAATGAGCACAACTTCCGTGCTCGCAAGTTACACCCGTCAAATAACAGGATGACATGCATACATGGATGTAACAAAGGATAGCTTACAGGGTTAATTTGCATAAATCAGCATTTGACATTAAATACCATACTAAGTACAAAAGCTCGAGTTTTATAAAATCAAAGATTGATTTTGCATTGATAAAGATAGTGTAGGCACCAGCCTAACACCAATATAAACACGGGCACCAACCCGGGGCTTCAACCCAATTTTTCTCATGGACACCCATCCATGTCAAAACTGTTTTATAAAAGATTTTAAAAAAATGAAGTCTAACTTTGAGTGGCGTTGCCGGCATGTCCATGACCGTGGACACGGCTATTCGAATAGTTTTACACTCTGCAGAGGTTGTACAACTTTACCCACAAGACATGAATTCTCTAGTTGCTTGGCATCCGTCGATATCACCGCTCACTACCTTAGGTAAGCAGTCTAGAGTACGTGTCAAGGCCTTTACAATACGCTATCCCACCATAGTCCTCCTCGCTGGGGTTTCACCCCTTTGGACTACCGTCCGCGAGGTTCGAGCCCCCTCTTGCGCCAAGTGGGACTAACAAAGGTCATGAAAGACCACCCAGCATCACGAGAACGACCATGATGGAACTTTACAAGTTAATCGGCCAGTCTGCCCGCCACAAGACATGTGGTTATGCGATGTGGCTTAGCAAGATGCGGCTCGACCTGGCGACAACCAACGAACCACGGGCCTCAACCTGCAGGTTGAGCCGTGCATAAACTTTGCATCCACGGACAACCATATCGCCCAAGTCCAAACCATCATTTTATTTTATTTTTCAAGCATTTGTAAAACTCCCATGGCACACCTATGCCAAGGGTACAATTTAAACAACATTTGACTTTTGGCTGAAATTCCCCAAATGAAACATATGTGATCTATAAGCATGGCTAGGCACAATATTTAAATGATCCTAGTCCATACTATTGTATTAACTAGGTTTTTATCTAGGGTGACAATATGTTTGATTCGATAACAAAGTTGGCCATACAAAGAATTTGGGCATAACTATAAGTTTAAAACAGAGATTTAAATTACTGAATATAAATAAGCATGCAGTAATAATTTGAAACAGAATTTAAATAGTTTTAAGTAATGGGTGCAAGTATGATCAAGAATGTAACTTGCCTTGCTCAATTGATCACTCTCAAGCAGGCGTAAATCGACTCTCAAGTCATTAAAATCTATCTGTGAAATAAGCCAAATTCAAATAAAATTCAAATAACAATTCAAATGAACTCCAAATTAAATAATTTTAGTTTAGATAGCTAGGTTATAATTTTATAAAGATTTTGCATCTTGAACCACCCAAATCGGAGTTCGGATGCAAAAGATATTAGCTTTTGAAGTTTAAATTCACATGAAATGATGAATTAGGGTTTAAAGGAATTAGTGGTCAAATGAGCTCAAAATTAAATAATTTTGATGTGGTTGGCTAGATAATGATTTTATACAAATTTTGCAATTTGAAACACCCAATTTGGAGTTGGGATTCAAAAGATATGAATTTTTGAAGATCAAAACTATTTTAAAACCTAAGTTCTGAATTTTCATATTTTCGGATTTATTTTCTAAAGGAAAATGGTTTTATTGCGCAAGGATGATGTCAGCGAGATTTTCGGCCGAAAAGAATAAAAGAAAAGAAATTTGGCATGGGGCCCACGTGTCATGAACACGGTCCTCATGGACCAAGTCCATGGGACTTGGGCTCGAGGTTGAAATTTTGGGTGGCACGCGGTGAGTGGCACCACGCAGTGCCACGCGAGCAACTTTGCGAGTGGCGCCACGTGGAGAGGAGGTGGCGGCGCCACGTGAGCCTGAGCGGTCTTGCGCGAGGACCAACGATCGCCGGCGGTGGAACTCCGGCGAGCTCGGCGAGATGCCAAAAGGAGAGCGGAGGTGGCGAACACGAGGCACTCACCGGGTGGTCGGAGGAATGGAGATGGCCGTGGCGGGAGAGAAAGCGGCGGCGCGTGCGGCTCGGCAACGTCGCGGCGTTCCGGCGACGCCGAGGCAAGCGGTTGCGCGCGCAGGTAGGCCTAGGGGCAGCGATGCCGTTGGTGTCGTCCGGAGAAACGCGGCGGCGGCAGGCAAAGCGCTAGGCGGCGGAAGAAGCGGCGGCGGCAGCGGAAGAACTTCGATCGGCAAGGCGAGGAGAGAGGAGAGGTGAATGGCGGCGTTAGGATGAGCGGGAGAGCGCACCCGTGCGCCTCTAAATAAGCGAGGCGGTAAAGGGAGAGATCGTGTGCGCGAGCTCCACGGCGGCGGTTAGGGTGCGCGGGCGAAACGGGCGCGGAGAGAGAGAGAGAGAACATGGGGGGCGATGGCGGTTAGAGGCGGTGAGTCGCGTGCGCACGCCGCGCGGGAGGCGGGGCGGTTGTGCGTCGGTTTGACGAAGTTTTGGCGCGGCCGAAAATGGCGGCCGGGCGGTTGCTTGAGAGAAGGAGGAGGAGGAAGAAGGAGGCGGGACCACACGGCGGCCCGAGGTGCTGGGGGCGCGGGTGGGAGTCGGAGAGAGGAGAGAAAGAAGCGGGCGGTGGAGGTGGGCCGAATGGGCCGGGCGAGGGAGGAAAAAGAAATGGGCCGAGTAGGTTTCGGCCCAAAGTGGTTTTAGAATTTTAAATTGATTTATGAATTGTTTTAATTCTAGAAATTAGTTTAGGCTTTAAAATATAGCAAAATAGATCCAAAAATTATGGAAAAATTCACAGAAATTCCCATACTTATTTTGGACTTAATAAAATTATTTCCAACTCAAAGTTGGCTTTTAATTTTGCAAATAAATTGTTTTGGCTTAAAAAATATTTAGGAAAAGCTTTTAAAATTTCCAGAAAATAATTTAATTTTTATTTTTCAAGGTAAACCAAATAAAACTTCAAGAACTTCAAATAACTTTTAAACTTTGACTTTTAAAACTTCAGAAATTCAAATAAAGCAATCAAACTCTTCCAAAATTTTTTTTCAGAAAATCAAATAAACTAATAACTTTATTTATTTTATTTTGGTAACATAACCTTGGGATATTACAATGTTACAAATCTCCCCCCTTACAAGAAATCTCGTCCTGAGATTTGGCTCACTCAGAAAGGAAAGATGGGTGGTCCGAACACAACCACGGAGCATGTCTTCCAAGATTTGGTTGACCCGTTCCGTCTGACCATTATTTTGGGGATGATAAGCTGAGCTGGAAGAAAGATGAGTTCCCATAGCCTCTTGCAGACTATGCCGAAATCGAGAAGTGAATAGAGAACCACGATCTGAAATGATCGCCTTCGGTACCCAGCAAGCTTACGATCCTTGAGTCATAAAGCTCCGCCAAGTGAACGGTACGAATCTTGGTTCTGACCTGGTAGAATATGTGCCACTTTGGTCAACACGGAAAAACTTACTAGGTCTAGATATAACAAGGATTGACAGACTTAGAGATCTTTCTTGATTCTAAGGTTGGTGGTGCATGACCGTTGTTAGCTGGTGGAGCGATAAGTCTGGTTAATTCTGGCAACAACGGAATCTCAGCCTGTTAACTAGCTATGCGGAGTCATCACTCCGCAGCTAGTTCCTTAGAGGGACTGTGGCTGTTTAGGCCACGAAAGTTTGAGGCAATAACAGGTATGTGACGCCCTTGGAGGTATAGGGAAGGAAAGATGCCACTCAAGTCAAACGATCGTTGAGCGGACTTGACCTAATCCTCCAAGGTGGGTTGCACAACCAAGGCAGCGAGAAAGCCATGCTCAACCACTTCCAAGTTGAGCGGCTGGAACTCTTTCAAAAAGGGGTGGGCTGATGCTCTGATTCAAACAAAATAGTAGGAAGATGAGAGTTGACAAGAGGCGTACTCGACACGATGTTAGGCGCCTCCTGAACTTCTTCAGCGGAGACAGAGTTGACTTGACCACGAGCAGTCTTCCGATCCTGATGCTTCATAGGGAAATTGTTGGCGTAGTGCTCCTTCTTGTGGCAGTGGAAGCAAGCGACCTCAGCAGCCGGGTTACGGAGACCACCTTGCTGCTGGACCGCAGGTGCATGTGACTGAAACACGGCCTGCGGAGGATGAGGGGTTGCTGCAATCTTCTTAGGGAAACTATGTGCATAGTGGCCTTTGTTGTTGCAGAAGAAACAGGTGTCATCGGCTATACTGCGGAAGTCACCCGGAGCCTTCTTCTGACGTTTGCGACAATCCTTTAGCTTTCTCTTTTTGATCCCAGCAACAACGGGATTATCGACCAAAATCTGAAAGTCGGGGAAGACATATATTGGTAATTTGTTCTGCAGTTCCTCAGACAAACCATCCTAGAACTTCTCTTGTTTGGCGGCATCGATGGTTGCGATGCTTACAGATGCTGAAGAATCTGTTGTTCTAGTTCTAATGACTTGGCAATCACTAGGTTCATACTACACGCCTTGGGATAGTGATCATTTCCCTCGCAGAGGAAACAAGTGACTTTGGTAGTCGTACAGTTTCCGGGTAGGTGGTCTCCGTCACAGTTTGGACAAGCTATAGTACACTCGTTGCTGTAGTGTCCTTCCTCACCACAGCGCTAGCAGACCTTGACCTACCCTAGTTTGCAACCTTCGGTGACATGGCTCTCTTCACCACAGTCAAAGCAAAAAGGAGGTAATCGTCGTTTCTCGGGGCAATGGGACCAAAATCCGTCACATTTGCCATAGTGGAGGCGCTTGCGAGTCTTGTCCGGACAGTTGAAACCGGGGAGATCTTCCCAGCCAGCTTGTTGACCTAGTCCGCTGCTGGTCTGTCCAGACATCCTTCTACGAAGAGATGGTTTAGCACGAACCCGAAGACTAGAAGCTGAAGGAGCAGCGGAAAGCCAAGGACTAGGGAAATGGGACATCACCCTAGACGAAAACCACAAAACATTAAGGAAATGAACTCTAAAAGTTTACCAAGAGGCTCAAAACAACGAGAAACCACAAGACTTATAACCAACTTCTCGACACGACTAACCCGTATTGAACGAACGAGCAATCGGTTGGGAAGAACCAAAATCAAAACACCGCTCAAATCCAACACATCTACAGAGCGAGGTAAAACCACTTAAAGAAGGGTTAGATACTTAGCTAACTCATATCACTTCTTACCCTTTTATTTCCACAAGTTTTTGTTGAATTAATCTCTCATTATCTACCCTATTTAAAACCTTTGAGCTTGCTGTCCGGAAATTGACGCTTGCTGTCCAGATTTTGCATGCAAGCTCCTAGCTGAAATTTACCATTCCAGAAGCTTCAAAATCTTGAAAGAGGGCAGCTAACACTTCAATTTGCCAAACTCATTGGTTCCTAAAACCCAATTTAAACGACAACAACTATCTTTCGAAAGAAGGAGAGGAAAACAACTTTTAAAGCTTAATCAAGAGTAAGGTGAGATGAGCAATCTAAGATAGGTGAGGAATAAAATATGAGAACTTACTTAAGTTTTCCAAAATCATTTGATACTTTTGAAACTAAGTTTTTCAAAATATCCTAAAGGCGACCAAGCTAGGGGCTTCTATGGACAGTATGGCTCTGATACCAACTTTGTGAGACCCCGATTTATTTAGCTTGTAATACTTAGCCTTCCTTTTGCTCTGGCATCACAAACAAAATACACCATGCCTCGATGGACATTTGTTTCCCAGAATTACAGCACACATACATCTTTACAAAATCATGCATCATTTCCACACAACACATAATACCAAGTCTAGCAAAAGACATACAATATATAAAGTTATTACAAAAGAGCCGACCGGCCAGAAGACATCAAGTAACAATAACAGCGGAAGCAAAAGTGCCATAAGATGGCGATAAAAAAAAAGTCGACCAGTTAGCCATAACCCACAAGGCAACCGACCGATTATAATCCGGCACCTTTTCAAAGAAGGCGCCACGAAACTATCACAGGCTGTCGAGCCTTCGCCGCGGGGCTCCAGGCTGTGCGTTGGCCAAATAGGTTCCGACCGGCCAATTTGGATAAATTCAATGGGACTCAAAATCGTTCGGAATTTCTCGAGATATACACCACCGCTATTAGAGCCGCTGGTGGTGATGAAAATATAATGGCTAACTATCTTCTTACGGTGTTAGAAGGATCAACCCGATCATGGTTGCTCAACTTACCGGTCGGGTCCGTGTATACTTGGGAGTAACTTTGCGACCTTCTGATTGCAAATTTCCAGGGTACATATGATCGCCCTAGAAAGGAGGATAATCTCCACAGAATAAGGCAAAAGTCTAACGAGACTCTCCGCCAGTACATCAAAAGATTTAGCCAGGTTCGTAACTCAATACCAGAGGTTGCAGAATCTTCTGTTATCCAAGCCTTCAAAGCGAGATTGAGAAATCGAAGGTTTATGGAGGATTTATCTATGCATCCCCCACGAACAACTATCGAGCTATTCGACATGGCTGACATGTACGCGACAGCCAGCGAAGCAGTTGAGTGGAACGAGGCCATTGATCGAAAAGATAAAATCCCCTAAACTGGCTTAGATAGGACAGAAAAGAAGCAAAAGAAGGCTCTCAAGAAAAAGAAACACGACAGAACCAACGATAAGGAGGTTCTTGCTGTTCCTGAAAAATTTACCAAGGGAAGAAAGGATTATTCTAGTCATGGCAAGGCTAAGGCCCCGACCAATGAATACAAAAAAAATAAGAAGTGGTGTCATCTCCACCAGCAAGCAGGACACGACTTGCACAATTGTCGTGCTTGGAAAAGAAACTGGAAGATTATTATGCAGGTAAAGGTCCACTCCCGTCAATACAAGAGCTCGGGGAGACAAGCTCCAAGAAGGACAAAGGCGGTGATAAAGAAATGGAGTACCAGAACCTCGGCTGCTGTCGATGTGATCTTGGTGGATCTTCTTCGTGCAGTCGGGCGTCACTGAAGGCCATGGAGCGAGAAGTCAACATTACCGAACCTTCGATCACTGTTAAACCTTCAAGGTGGTCGGAGACAATAATCTCCTTCAGCAAAGAAGATTGCCCTATTCCTTCAACTCGACCAGGTAGGTTCTCCATTGTCGTTGAGCCTACTATTAATAACTGCAAGGTTAATCTGGTCTTGATAGATGTGGGTAGTTCTTTAAATATTTTATTTGCAAGCGCATTGGAGGACATGCAGATTCCCAAATCTATGGTAAAACCTGTGAAGTATGCCTTCCATGGCATAGTTCCTGGATCTACCGCCAAGCCAATAGGGCACTTGTCCCTACTGGTTACGTTCGGAAAGCTCGACAACTTCCGGACAGAAAAAATTTCATTTGATGTAGTAAATTTTGAAACTGCATATAATGCTATCCTTGGTTGTCCAGCTTTAGCAAAATTCCTGATAGCCACGCATTACGGTTATCAGAGTTTGAAAATGTCGGGACCAAAGGGTGTCATCACAGTTTGAGGTGATGAGAAAGTAACCTACGCGTGCGATCGGAAATGTTTAGAACTGGTTGATGAACTTCCGACCAGGGGAACTAACGCCACTACCATGCAGGTCAAACACTCGAGACCAAAGATGACACCAAAACCCTCCGACCAGGTAAAAGAGGTACAACTCGACGAAAGCGCTTCTCCAGAGGGTGCTAAGATCTTTGGTGGGCGGGACTCAACCTAAATAGGAAGAGTCGCTTGTCTCCTTCCTCCGAGCAAACTAGGGCGTGTTCGCTTTGGCGGCGTCCGATATGCCGAGTCCCGAGGAGGTGATCGGCGTGAGCTAGCTCACGTAGCCTAACAAAAAACCGGTCAAGCGAAGCTAAGGCGTTTCACATCGATCGGAAGAAGCAATCGATCGGAGATTGATAAGCTTCTCAAAGTGGGTTCATTCGTGAGTCGACCACCCAGTGGCTCGCCAATCTGTAATGGTTAGAAAGGCCAATGAAAAATGGCGAATGTGTATTGACTTTACAGACCTTAATAAAGCTTGTCCGAAGGATGATTTTCCCCTTTCTCGCATTGATCAACTTGTAGACTCTACTTCCGGGTGTGAGTTGTTAAGTTTTTTAGATACTTACTCAGGGTACCACCAGATTAATATGAGTAAAGAAGATGAAGAGAAAACTTCCTTCATCACTCCGTATGGTACTTACTGTTATGTAAAGATGCTATTCGGTCTCAAAAATGCTGGTGCAACATTCCAAAGGTTGATGCAAAAAACCTTCAGTCCGCAGATAGGTCAGAATCTTGAAGCCTACGTTGATGATCTGGTCGTAAAAAGTATCAACACCGGTGATCATATTCCAGATTTACAATAGACTTTCAATAACTTAAGACTTCATAACCTTAAGTTAAATCCAGAGAAATGTGTATTCGGAGTTTCATCTGGAAAGCTTCTCGGATTCCTAGTTTCGGCTAGGGGCATTGAGGCAAACCTAGTGAAAATCGCCGCTATCGATCAGATGCGCTCCCTGACCACAAAAAAGGAAGTTCAGAAGCTAACCAGCTGTATGGCAGCGCTAACTCGTTTCATAGCGCGGTTAGGCGAAAAAGGACTACCTTTCTTTAAGCTTCACCGGAAACATGGAAGTTTCGAATGGACTAAAGAGGCAAGCAACGCCTTCGAAGAACATAAATGGTACCTTACGAATCCCCCAATCTTAGTTTCTCCAAGATTGGGAGAGACATTGCTTATTTACGTGGCTACAACGCCACAAACAGTTAGTGGTGTGCTGGTCGTAGAACGAGACCATGTCCAACGACCGATATATTACCTAAGTGAAGTCTTACACGGACCAAAAGAAAGATATATGTAGGTACAAAAGTGTGAGAACCCGGTTTATTAAACTTGTAATACTTAACCTTCCACTGGTTCTAGTATCACAAATAGAATAACCCGCGTCTCGATGGATATGTGCTTCCCAGAAAATGCAGCACATATACATCTTTCCAAAGCATGCATCAATTCCATACAACAATATAACAAGTCTACCAAAAGACATACATAATATAAGTTATTACAACACAGCCGACCGGCCAAATGACACAAGTAACAAATAACAGCGGAAGCAAAAGTTGTCATAAGATGGCTTAAACCAAAAGACGACCGGTTAGCCACATAACACCACAGGGCAACCGACCGGGTCGCCAAGCTAATCGCCCCTCAAGCGCCTGAACACAACTCACAAAAGTGAGGTCCATCGGACTCACTATCTTCCTCTGCACAATACAAGCAATGCGGTGAGTACAAAAATGTACTGCATAAGACTTCTGATAACAAGCCTATACATAGCTACATGGAAGCTGTATTCAAAGGAATGTGGTTATATGGTTCTTTGGACGCACAAAGCAAGTTTTATTTGCAATATTGTAATAGGTTGAACAACAGTTTGTAAAATCTGTTTAGAAGCCTTTAAATAACAGCGAGTAAGCATAAGTAACAAGTATCCACCTAGAAGTGACTTTCCCCAAAGCCACCACAACATAGCATGAATCCCTGATTCATACCACCCATCAAGTTTTAATTTTAAACAGGTTGGAGTCTAACTCTTGAAAAGCTTATCCAAGCGTGTCCATAACCTAGGACAAGGCTATTCGAATAGTTTGTAATCCACTGCGGTGTACCAATGTACCCACACTTGGACCGCCTTTTGCCAAGCTATTAAGCACACTTCCTTTGGTATGCCGTCACGGCTAAGTCCTCGAACCCTTTCCAATGGAATGTGCTAATCAAAGCATACGTATGGGGTTAATCCTTAGTGATCTGCCAGGCGAATATGGATCACAAGGTCCCATCACGGAGCGGGGACACACCGACCTCGTGGTGTTCCTCTCCTACAAGCGTGTCCATGTTGCACATAATTAAATGTGCAACCCACCACAACGCCTCATTAATTAACACCGCCCAAAGTACTCGGCTAAGAGAGGTCCCATATCCCTCTAGTGTGGTTGCTACGCCGCGGTATGCTCGGATATGAGATACTCACAAGTAGTTCGGTCCTTAATTGACCGGGCACCATTCCATTCAGACCAAAAGATCACACCATCTTACCATTGTGCCCAAGTCTAAATTGTTTTCATTTTCAGTTTTAGTTTTGCAATTTAGACATAGCACAAGGCTGAAATATCTGATTATAACGGTTTGTGTAATCAAGGTTATCGACAAGTCGATAACAGCCTATTTCTAGATAGCTAAGCATGGCTAAGCATAATGACACGTAACTACTAAGTGACAAGGGTCCATCCAGCGAACCCAAAATCACAGCAAGTAACCCTAGGCTCAGTAGTAGAGGAATCAACATTTCCTACTGATAATGCAACTACTGGGCCAACTATCGACAATAGTTTGAAACAACATAGCAATGCATACATAGAATTTGCAAACAACATATTAGAATTTGAAAATAGTAGGAACAATATGATCAAATGATGCTACATCTGCTTGCTGGTGAAGTCGAGGATCATTGCTCATGGCTCAATATCGATAATATAATTATCTTGAAACCTAACGCGAAAGGCGATAAGCAAATAAGAGCGAAGAACACCAAATAAAACTCCAACGACAAAAGGTAACCAAATCTAATGAATTTTACACAACTAGGGGAATGATTTGGATAGTGATAGGAATAAGAACCATGCAATTTGGACTAAGCATGAGATATGGACAAAATACCCTTTCTCGACCTTAACACCAACCTAATTAATTAATAGTCTTGTTCATGGTGAAATTTTCTAGAATGATCTAAGGTATGAAATTTTTATAGCAAGAATATTATGACATCCTAATAACACAAAGTTGAATTTACTAAATTTGGAGTTATACACATTTACTTATGATTTTCTAAGTTGTAAACCTAAAGCAATTCATTTCTGAGTTCTGAACATGCTCAAAACTTATCCCATGTGAAAGTATACTATCGGATGAATTTAACAAAATTGATTTTGCACAAATTGGGA